>VXAD01013230.1:165336-414946 GCA_013399195.1 Dicrurus megarhynchus | reverse complement strand
AAAAAAGGTGAAACATATGGGTTGAGATAAGAACAGTTTAACAATTGAAAAAAGGTTTTTAAAAAGGTCATAATAATAAAAGGGAGAGAAAGATAAAGCCCAATAAAAATGAGTAGCACACAATATAGCCACTCAGCACCCTTTGTTTTCTATTATGTGCTTTTTTGGTAGCCATTTCATAAGGCAGCTGGGCAATTTCATATGGCAATACCGATGTTGTGCCTCATACTGACTATAAATCATGTGTGTGGTAGCTTCTGGCACTGCACATTATAATAACACTTCTGTTCATCTTCAGTTGTGTTTTTAAACATCTGTAAATTTCCAGTCACATTACAGGTATTCTTGTTCTCTAATGTCTGTTAAATAAGATATCTGTAGGTGTCAATCAGTGATTCTTTGGTACTCTTCCTGCAAGGCAATGATACTACCTACCTTACTACTTCACCCTAAAGGCTTTCCATATATGTTTATTATTTTGACACTGATTACCAGCAGCCCATACTGTGTAGGTTATATGTCTAAGCCCAGACTTCATGGCATATTGTTTGAAGTCATGTGGAGTAATCTACATGAATCTATAGAATCTACAAATCTTAGACATTACTATATTAAACCCATCATATAATGCAAAAGCAGTTTTGATTTGCAGGCAGTCACATTTTTTGCTATAGCATCCTCCAGTAAAACTAACTTAGGGGAACATTGAAAATAGAGTTATAAAACAGTAGACCTGGAGGACACTTTAAGGGTTCATACAGTCTGTAATTTTCAAATTGTTGTTAACTAATCTAGAAAATCCATGGGCTATTTCTTATGAATCTGTAGAAGATCAATAAAAATTTAAGTATCTGAAACTGTACAAGGTGATCTATACTTCTGCTGTTCAATCACATCTAAGATTTGTATAAGTATGTCCTGCAATTTTAAAAATTAGCCTTTATGCATCTCTGTGGTTCAGAAGAGATGTCAAAAAATTTGTTAATTTTTGGTTTAAGAAAAACAAAACTGCTGGGATAAATGAGGGGAAAGTCAGTGGAACAGCTCAATTTCACTAATGATAAGAGAAATTCCTTATTTTATCACACAGTTGCTGCAGCTTTGAGCCTAGACCACTATTTTGCTCCAGGTTTGAGGTACAGTTAAAGAATTGCTTTAATTTAAAGAGTCCATAGCCATGGTTTTCTACACCTTCAGCTATTTATTTTTTTATTTGTCTAGCACCAATGACATCATAGCAGTGGATATAATTCTTTGTATTCCCATATATAATTATAAGTTTCCTGTTAATGATAACAAGGCTGTCAACTTTAAGTCATGTCCAGTAGCTTACCTGCCAAAAACTGTGCTTATGCAATTTGTGACTAACAGTGGGCCAGTGCCTAAAGAAAGGAACAGTGAAGGAGAAAAATTCACTTTTACTATCTTTTAGCAATGAACTCTTAGCTGTAAGTACTATTCAGAATAAGAAAAAGACCTGAAATAATGTTTCAAATTCTGTTATCATTAAAAGCAAAAGGATGAATGGTATGAGAACCCTAAAAGAAAACTAGCTCACATAGACCAAATTATGTTTAAATGGGCTTTACTTAGACTGTGTCAACTGATGAACAATAATTTCAAAGCTGTGTTACAAAGTATTTGCTAATGGAAAAATGAAACCATTTAATCTTTGACACCACCTTGAAAGCAAGCACCTTCATTTCAAAGTCAATAGGGAAAATTCCTTCAAGCATAAATTAACTGGGAAGAATGAAAACAGGAAATAAAGTTTTCCATTCAGCTGCTCCTGTGAATACAGATGTGCTCAAATAATGTCTTTGTATGAGCCACCAAATGATGAATATTAGAAAAAAATCACAAAAGCACAGGAAACCCGAAACTACCTTCCAGGAGAAAAGAGGAAATTCCTCTGGTGGATAAAGAACTGTATTCAAGTAAGCTAAATTAATAGCTCTTGCAAAAAATAAAAATATAAAATATTTTCAAGACCTAGCCAAAAACATATTGACTTTGGTTACTGTTAAAATAACCTCTACTTTACTTTGCAGCTAGATGACACTAGAGAGGTTTAACTGCCAATAATTTTCTACATTATTTTTGATAAGAATTAGAATGTGAACCATTGGAAGTTGTTTGTTTTGTTGCCCTTTTCCTACAGATATATGCATGTTTATGTAGAATGTGGATAAATTTTGTACAGAAAAATTATATGGACTAGGGTGAGTCAGTGAAAATAAGTCTTTCTGTATTAAAAAGATGGTCACTAATATTTCCTAAGATCTTTGGAGTACTCACAAACAAACCCACCCACAGGCAACCAGAAAACAACAGGCTATATATAAAATGTTTTGAATGCTGCCGTGAAAAGCAATTGGCCTTATCAAAGCTTGACAGATGAAGTCATATGTATTTTCAACTTTCTCTGATGATCTGGATTGTGACTATGGTTGTTTGTTTTGCATTCTAATAAGACCTGGCTATCAAAAATACTTGTCAATTTTTCTGAAGCGTTCAGAAATTCAAGTAATTTTCCTGAACTTTTATTAAAACTATCATATGAATGTTTTATTAAAGCATTGTATAAAATGAAACCCTGCTTAACAGGTTACTTACATCTCTGGTGTTTTCTTGTGACTTAATAAACTTGATGTAGTAGAGCAAGAAACAAGTGCAATGGTTTATGATACAGCTGAAAAAAAATTAGTTTTATGCATAAGCTTCAACTCCATGTTGAAAGAGAAAACAGCTTTGAAACTGCTTTGACACATCTAAAACCTTTCAAACATTGTGGCTGAAAAATATTGGCACTCTACAGTCATGTAAAAACCTGAAGCAAATATTTCACTATCACTTTCATTAGTGTAATAAATCACAGAATGACTGGTTATGAAAACCATTTGCAAAACCTTGGAATTTTGGTTACAATTTAGTAGCTAAGAAAGAAGTTCAAAGATGCTGTGATGGTGAATAGCACTGGAATTTATATAGGAATCTCTTGTTTTATTATGATTACAAAAAAACGCAAAACATTCTTGCCATAGGTTAGCAGATAAGACCAGAGTAATTTTCATGCCAATATCACTTTATAGTCATTAGTTCACGGTTTCAGCCTTACTGGCAATGGAAGTGAAATATTGATATAGCCTGGAGGAACACTGTTGGAGATACACATTGATCCTATTGAACCTTCACTCACTTTGAATTTCAAGCCTCTCATTAGAACTGATATATATATATATGTGATAGACATGCAGAATCACAACTTCTTTTGTTGTACTATCAAATATCTTATCCACAGACCTAAACATTTTTGACCCAGGTGAAAACTTTTTTTGGACATTTACAGGAAGAACACCTTGCCATTTAGGCGTGCTATTCTCTGTATACTCTCTGTGGACAAGGACATACTTTCTTTAAAATATCTGAAGGCTGTTATCTGTTTTTTGTCAATCCTTTCAAGACCAAATTAAGGCAGGTTTTTTGGGTTTGTGTTTGCTTGGTGGATAATTTTCAAAGCTTCCAAATATTTCTGCCACCACATTCTGAATTCCAAATTTGTCTACATTTTTTCTTATAGTTCAGTGACCAAAAAAGCACCATTCCAACTGAAAGCTCACCAGTGCCAAGTAGAGCAGAATAATTACCATCTGCATCTTACATTTTACACCTCTGTCAAATCCCACTAAAATGACTCTTGCCCTAAGTCACTATACAGGTGACGCAGATTCTAAGAGCAATTTTCCACATCCTTCCTCAGTCTTTTTTCATTACTTATGTCATACAAAATATTTCAGTTTTACTGTCTTTGTAGGTGATTTTTCTCCTGGACTGTGCTAATAGTTTTATCTTTATTTTCCTTCATTTTATTGATTTCTTGAGTTTCTAAAGAACATTTCAAATTCTATTTCTTTTGCTTAGTATGAGAGAAAGGCCATTAAATACATGCTTTTTAATTGGATTCAGCCTTCTTAAAAGTCACATTAAAATTATTAAAGGAAATATTGCAAGCTTACACCATAAAACAACAAGAGTGATGTTAAGCACACTGTATTACTAACCTTCTGCAAGGATTCCTACAGAAATCCCTAATGATTTATAAGTACATTCACAGTCCCTTTGGCTTATGCTTGCTGAGTGCACTCAAAGCATAACCTATTTTCATAATCTCTGCTTCACACACTCTTTGAGGATTTGCAAACTCTTGCAAGATTCTAGAATCCATTGCATTTCTTCCATCTATTGTCAATATACTGTTTTGGCAATCACTGTAAAGCCGAGATTTCTTCTTTTTTTTTTAACTCTGACCTGTAATATTGAAAATCTTTTGTTTCAGGGTAGCCTTTTCTTCATATTGTCAGACTCCTGTTCACTCTCCAGCCTGGCCTGATTCTGCACTTACTGAGTCAGGGACACATTTTTGCCAATACTCTCCATTTTCCTAATTATCTTTTCTTGACCTTTGCCCCAAGATCCTTTAGTGACCTGGTATCTCAGTGAATCAGTTATGAGGATCAGTGTTGTAAGATATACCTGTGTACAATTTCCTAGCTATTCACAAGATGTTTTAAGCATTAGCTTTCCTTCTTCTCAACTGGTTAAACATGCTTCTGTTTCATACTTATTTTTGGGTTGGGTTACAGTTTAAATTCTGTCCCATGCTATTGCCACTATTGTTGTCTGTGTAAGCTGATTGAAAATAAGCAGAAAGTTAGTGCTGCAGAAACAATCATTCTCAAAAGTAAGACTGTATGCCACACATTTTTCTTTTAATGGCATTTATTTCTTCCAGAACATTATACTGAGGGTAAAATTCTCTAATATACAGAAAAAGTCTGGTCCTCTGTCCATCTGGTTTTGATATACAAGTAAAGTCATACAGAGATGTCCAGGAATATTTCTTTGTACCAAGGGGAGCAAGTATGGTGTCTGTTCATGGCACAGAGTCACTTTATGTGCTCCTTTATATCTTCCTTGCTGGGATGCCATGACTTTTTCTTAAGTGCCAACTTTCTAAGTGGACATAGTGATTTGGTTCTTGAAATAAAGGAGAATTTTTCTTTTGTTGTAGGACAACAGGAAGTTTTTTGAAGTAAAATTAGAAATCTTGTTGATAGGTAAAATATTTCTATTCACAGATTGCCACTGCAGCTGTCACCATTATTCCCTGATGGGCCAAATAGTCCTTGAGTTAAACCAAGGCTTGAGTTAAGCCAAAAAAGTCTTGGTTTGTGTAGCTGGCTGATGATGTCTTGGCTATATCTTTACTTTTACTTTCATCAGATGGAATGAGTAGGAAGTTCCCCATTTTTATGAGAAAATTATACCTTCCCTTTAAGCTGGATTTAAATGTCCACACCTGACATATTTCCTGCTCTACGTTTTCTTCATTGTGCTTTTTCCTGTGTCCTTCAAGGATGTTTCCCATGTCTATATTAAAACTGTTTTGTTACACACATTGTGTAGGTTTAAGTCTTTCATATAAAAAAAAGATTCCCTTGAAGTGTGATGTTACAGTTAATAAATTGCTCTTCTCTTACTCAAGAAACATGGCTGTTTTATGTCTTCTTTGTCTGAGCTACCTTACTAGTTACACAGTCAGATTACAAGGAACATAAATTGTAAGGATCTTCTGAAAATCAACTCTCTCTGGGCATTCAAAAAGAAAACAAACAGTAAGTATCGTAAAACTTGCCTTATTTTTTCCTTTCACATGCAAATTACGTCTTCTCTGGGATCATAGTCATAAATCTTTTTTCTACTACTGGATGTTTCATTCTGTCTCATGCTATAGCTCTACCTACCTAGCAGATAGACTGAAGTCTCTGCTGATCAAAAATGAGACACGAAAACTCAGTAAAAATTTGAATCAAAAAAAGATTTGAATACTATTAGGTTAAGGTCTTTCCATAGTAAAATATGACACAGAAATAGAAGTTATTTTAATTAAACCTTTGCCTTCTGGCTTCCTAAATTCAGAAATGATTTTCTGACTTTTACATTTGTTGTGGTTTAGGAATGGTTTCCCCGATTCAGTGCTCCCACCAAGACTTTCCAAATCACATGCGGCTCGCTCCCTTCCCTCCCTTTCCCTTCCCTGCTCTGCTGCAATGGATTGGAGAGGAGAACTGGAGACTCAAAAGACAGAGATCACAGGTTGTGATAAAACAATTTACTGGAGACATTGATATAAGAAAACAAGCATCCAGAGCAACAATATTAATAACAAAATTGTACAAAATAGAGAATTTGGCGCTCGACCCAGCCGCAGCCATGCCACCTAAAAAAGTGTTACGCCACTGCTTGTCCGCTATGCTTGCTTGACTGGAAGGAACCCCTTTTTCTTGGAAATCAAGATTCCCTTTTCTGCTGCCCCCAGCAATGATGTGAGATGATATAGAATAACATCTGGGCCTTAGCCACACTTGCTCCCACCTACTGCAAAAATTAACTTTGTCTTAGCTGTAACCACAACAACAGTGTTCAGTTAATCTCCCTGACATGTGTAAGCAGAGCTGTAGCTGAAATACCCCTTTTCCTTCTCTTCACATGCATGAATTTCATACTTATATATTTTGGCTTTTGTTTCTACTGATTAATTTTGATTTTAAACTTGATTTTGATGAAACACAGTAGAAGGTATTCTTTAAGAGAGTAAGCTTCAGGTCATATAACTGTGTCCAAGTTGCCATGTTGCAGATAATTGTTCTTGTGATAAAACCCAGCATTTCTAGGAGGATACAGCTTTCAAGTGCCTGATACTTATGAAGACACTTATTATGTGATGCCACATGTCAAACTTCAGTCGAACACATCCACTATGTGGTATTCTGCAAGGAGGCTCATGTCAAGTTGAAGAAATAGAAAGATAGAAAAAAAGGGAAGAAAAACCTTGTGAAAAGCATAGTTCTGTTGCATATCAGAATAAAAAAGAAGAATGTAATTTCAAGGGTATAGGACTCCTAAAAAAAATTACTTAAACCCACCATTTTAAGTTAAATGCTAAGTAGCCTTTCTTTTAATGAATATTATAATTACTGTAAATGCCAATAGCAATTATGAATGTACACACTAACCAAAACACACAGAAAAAGAGCTGAATATTGTAACCATTCTGAGAAATAACATGAAAACCTTTTAAAAGACACATAAAACTTGCTGAGCCCTTTATATAGAGGTAAATTTGAACACCTGCAGAATTAAAATTATAACACCATTAGCATGTTCTGGAGAAAAAGTGCATGTTACAAGGAGATAAAGCAAATTATCTCAAATGTATCACCTTGAACTAAAATGACCTCAAACCTAAAGTATGTTTCTAGTCATCTTTGAAGGCTATCAACACAAATTTATGACAAATTTCCTTTGCAAATAATAGATTGCATATTTATGATATACTTGCATTTAATGTCTTTGCCAAATTTGTGCACTTGGTTATGGTCTGCAGAGTTTTAGGATGAATGCACTGGATATGAGAGATACTTCTTCTCTTTGAAGGGATATTAATTGAAACAAAATAAAGATTAATAACTTACCTATTTTATTTTAACGTACTATGTTTTCTGCAGAGAGTTTTGACTAAAATTTCTTTGTGTGTGTATTTCATCACAGTCCATACTTTAACTGCAGGTCTGTAAGCCAGCACAGAAGTCCTTCAGGGAATTTTTCAGAGTTCTTCCTTACAGTTAGGCCAGATGTTTTCACCTCATGGTTTTCTTATTTCATCTTTCCACAGCAGCTTCTTACAGTATTTGGGGAATCTGTGTGTTAGAATCTCCTCCCCAAACACTTTCTAAACTCTTTGTACATTTCATAACCCTAAAATCTTGTGACACCAATGTAAATATATAAAAGCATTAAAGGAGTTATTATCAAAAATGTGCTTTCTGAGGAGCTGTGCTGTAAAATAATAGCTGAGTGCCCTGCATAAATGTTCCTTTTATAAATGAACCATAGGAATTTCTCATAAATTTGCTCAGATTTTGGAGATTAGGTATGTATATTAAAATTTATTAAAATATTGATTTATTAGTTCAAAGATGATGTACTAGTAAAAAATTACAGAACACTAAATTGTAGATTAATACGTAGATGCTAGTATTTAACAGAAGTAATGCAAATCCCTGGAGAAAAAATATTGAAGGTTGGTTTAAAGAGCCATTTAGCCTCAGGCCTATTTAACAATAGCCAGAAATAAAGACTCAGTGAAGAGGGCAAGATTAAGCAGTGGGTGTTTCTTTCCCAAATATTTCGTTACCTTAATGCAAAAGAATCTGAAGAATTTGCCTGAAATATATAGTGACTCAGTCTTATTGAAATATATGGGTTGTTAGGTCCCAAAATAGTTTGTGAATTAATGTTTTAATTTCCAATCAGTTTTAAAATTTAGACCTTAAGGACTCTTATTCATGTTCTGCCCAGCATTTGAAATACATAAAATGTCTGGAACTGGAGACCCTCAGTGCTCTCCATCATGCTCACTGCACACCTAAAGAGGGCATTAACAGCAATAAGAGGTGAGGTACCCAGTGCACTACAAGTTTCATTGGGAACTGCAGATTAAACACAGACTTCCTTCTTACTTGCTTGGACTGCTCCAGTCAGCTTCATGGGAAAGTAGTAATGGGATCACTACACAGAAAGCAAAATATATTTTCAAAACTCAAATCTTCCCAGCTTCTCAATTTTTAGGATGCTCACATTGGATATAGGAGTCACAGGTTCAAGTCCAATTCAATGTTTCAAACCTCTATTTTTTAGTATTTTTGAAGATAAGTTCCTATAATATTTTCTTATTGAAGTCTTCAATAAAATGTCTAAGAAGACATTTTGCTTATCTCTGAGTTCCTATAATATTTTCTTATTGAAGTCTTCAATAAAATGTCTAAGAAGACATTTTGCTTATCTCTGCTATCAAGATTTGTTAACATAAAGTCCTGCATGCAAAATAAATGTTGTTACTATTCAATAAATTTATACCCTTGTACCTATGGAACGTCTATCAACAAGTGAAAAAAATTAGAGCAAAATCAGGTGCTATTTTCACAGGAAGCTTCAGCATGACATGGTTTAGTCTTAGTTAGCTGGCTGCAGCTCTTGCATATGACAAGCTAAAGCCCATCAACCTGCTGCCTTATTTCTAATTTAACATTTTCATAACTGTATTTTTAAGGTGCCTGTTTTTTGTCCACGTGTATTTACATGATTTTTTCAGGACATCCTGGACCACTGCTTACACAAAGTGAGTGCGAGTTCTGTACACTCTCTTAGATAATGCATACTGTGCAGTGCTTCAGCCTGCTGTCCTGCCTGCCATCTTCATTTCCAGCATGCATGAATGCTCAGATTGAGTGTATTCCAAAAATGAAGTAAATTGTGTTGAAAACTGAAATGATCTGCTGAATTTTAGTATAGATAATTGTTTTCCTATACAAAATGTCTGTCATTTAAAAAACACTTTTCTAGGCCAGAATTTTTTTTCTGGAAGATGTAGTTCATAAAAATAGTTTGTGTTCAGCAGAAATCTAAAACATAGCCCTACCATGCACTGTGATGGAAATTAACTATCCCAGCTGACACCAGCACCGTGATTTTATAAATTCACAGATAAAATTCTTTATCATCTCCCATATTCATATGGGAGAAAAAAAGAAAAATTGTAGGAAGAAAAATGAAATTCTTGGAGGAGTAAGATTCTTGAATGAGATGGGTTTCTAAATGTCCTTCTGTATTTAAACAAATATTTAAATAACTGCCAGCGTATATTTTGTTTAAGCAAATATGTAAACAATTGATAGAAAAAATTAAAATTAAGGAGATCTTCCTTGTTGCTAGAAAACCCTTTTGGTGCCTACGTCTGTGCTGGGTTGTACATAGAAAATTTTCTAGGAGTTGACTGTGCCTAGTATTTCAGTGTCCAGCAGTCAACAGATGAGAAGGATTCATAAAGTAGGAGTTGCCAGAACTTTCTTAAATGGGATCAGGGACCTTACCTGTGTCACTGCAATCATGAGATCAGTGTCTGTGACTTTTCACCAACCAGTCCTATGGGGAACACTGTTTAAATGTAACATCTTTGCTGGCAAAACTCAGATTTTCAGACTTTGAATGCAGACACCTGCTTTGATCCTTTCCCTCACTTACCAAAGCTGTGGTTTATTGTTTATTCAGAGGTATTGTTTTGAATACAATCCTTATATCATAATTACTATGAAATCTGAACCTATCAGATAAATACTGAACTGACAAACTGCAGAGATATTCTGGCATCCTGCCTTTGACCACAGATTTATACTGAGTAGCTTAAATTACTATTTCCTAACTGCAAAACAGAGTGAATACAATGTACGAAAAACCCCAGCACTAATCCACTGTGTGCAAGTAGTCATTCATAACTGTAAATGCTGAGCAAAAGGTGTCATGGAAATTCATGTCTGTTACTAACCTAGAATATATAAATCTGTTTTTTTTTGTTGCTGGTTTCTATTTCCTACTCTTCAGCTTAGTCAGCAACATTCAGTATGCCTTGGTCAGTTGTCAGGCTAGCACATCCAAGGCTTTATTGTCTTGCCTTTCCCTTCCATCCTCAATTCATTGAATTGCCTTTTAATTTAAATAACCTGTGTATTGCCCTTTAGGAACCTCTGTTTTGGATGTTCAGTATTTCTGTGTATTGAATAACTACTAGATGTGTAACTCAAGGTTGTGTGTCGTGCTAGGTGGCAAGAAGAGTAAAAGCCACCTAGATATATAAATATATAGATGTATAAAAGAGCAGAGGCATGATAAAGTGTGCATGGAATTGAGGGATGTTCTTTTATTGATTTTCAACAGTTTATATTAGACTTTTTAAAACACATTCTCCTCTTCTAATTTCAGCTAATAGAAAGTATACTTTAATACTTGTAAGGAAGGAATAATCTGATCTTGTAGAGAGAAAACTTTTGAGATCTCAAAGCCAAATAGTGTATGTATTGACTATGAAAGTCACATAATAATCAAATTAGAATTCTAGTCTTGAAACATATTGGTACTATGTACTCTGTTATGGGGACTACTGATGCTAAGGAAAAATGCTCTGCATGATCATTTTTCTGCAAGATCTGTAAGCTTAAAGTCAACTAAAATATTGTAACCATTATTGTCAGTTTGCAATAAATTTAAATGGAAATTATTATATTTTCTCTACTTAAGAATAAGACTTATGTTAGAGAACAACCATTACATCAAAAATATTTTCCAGAAATGAGTACATGACTGGATGCAAGTATGTACTAAACTCTCACCACAAAAGAGAAAAATATTCACTGAACAAAACAGCAATTATTTAGTAGTTCTCATTTCATAACTACAATTTCAGTGAAAATAGAACTGTCACCATGAAGCATGCCTTCAACATGTTCTAGGAAGTTATGAAGGTGCTACTAAATTTTACAAAAATTTGCAATGGTAAATAGCTGTGAAATAATGTTAAAGTAGGGTTAAAGGTTTTCTTGTTGATAAGAAATGGCTTTTGGTAATTGTCTTCCCTTTCACAAACTAATTACTTAACCATTTTAAAAAAAATGTCTGCCTACATGCTGAAATGTTCTATTAGCTGAAAATATACATGATAACTTCATAATAATTGGACTTCTTGTTAGTTTTTAATTACTTACATGATAGCCACTGCAGGTGTGAATGATCTGTTACTGACAGATACTGTTAACACTGACCTAAATGGGTTCAAGACCACAGGAGGAAATTTTAACATCCATTGTGAATGTTGATCAGAAGAACTGCTTTTAACAAAATTAGTGTGTGTGGTGGGGTTGTTTTGTTGCTTTGTGGGTTTTTTTTGTTCTATTGTTGTTTCTCTTTTTCCTGCAAGGGAACAGATCTTTAATGGGCTCAGATTTTAAAATCGGAGGAAGGAAGGGAACTTGACATGGATGCTCTAGAAAACTTAATCTTGCCCTAGGTTATGAGTGAGTAGGCAGCAGCATTTCAGACAGAAATTAGGAATGGCCACATTAAAAGTATCTGCTGTGTGGGGAAGTGTGAGCTACTGAAAGCACTGACATTCTAATGAACAGCATCCAACGCATGTTTGTTTTTATATGGATTAAAAAAATCACATTTTAATTGGCCATATTCCTTGGGATACAGGACACAGAAAACTTGTGCAAAATTTCAGTTCCAATTTGCACATTAATGAAAAGAAACATTCATGCATCATACATAATTTAAAGTACTAAACCATGAAGCATCTGTTCAATGCAGTTAGAATTGTCTTGTGTCCTCCACATGCATATTTCTCACTTGTACAACTGAATAATATTAAGATAAATTGATGTTTCTTTAAAAAAATGAGCAGGTGCTAGAGTTTATTATGTTCTTTATCACTTTTAGAAAGGCATAATGACTTTGTCTTAAGGGCTACATTTTTATAAAATACAAAAATTCCTTGCCATTTTTTCAGTACTCTGCCTGATATAACTGTCAGAGCATTCTATAAATAAAACATGTCCATAAATACTTCATAGGGATGATACTTCCACATCAGCTTGTGAATACAATAAGAGTTTTGCTATTAAAAAATTCTAGTAATTTATTTTTTTTGCCTTACATGATTTTTGAAGAAAAAAATTTAAAAATATGTCTGTAGAAGAGATGACATAAAATTTAAAATGTCAAATTCCATGCTTGCCTTCAATTTTTTACGGTCATCTATGCCTGCACTTTTCCAATGGATAATATCTGTGGGCTAATATTCTTCAATTCCAGAGTAAACAACATCTCCATTGTCTGTCAGTATATTCCAAAACCACAGTCTTCAGACCTGAGAGAGCATCCTCTTCCTTCATCTTGAGCAGTAACTAACCCTACCTATATATTGAGGAGTTGTTTATCTCATTGTTACCTAGTAAATAGCAAAATGAAGCATAAAAATATGAACAGATAAATCATTAAGGGCTAGTGGAACAATCAGCACCATCCAATAAACTGAAATAACTGGAAACCAGACAAATTGCTGCTGAGATTAAAGAAAGAAAAGAAGAATAAGAATGAGATCATGGAATGGCAAGCTGTATCAAGGAGAGCAATAACTGGACATGAGTTTTCATTTCAATACCATGATGAAATTGTGAGGTAATTTTAAATCTGAACAGGAAAATAATAAATAAGACAGGAAATTAGTAACACTTCATCTGCTGTTAAATAGTAAAACCTCTGCTTTGTTCATTGTAGAGAAACCATTAATGTAATAGTGCACTGTATCCCAGACATGGAGAATGTGGAAAACCGGGGGATGTAAAAAAAAGGAACTATCCAAACACACGAGTTCTAGGAAGCTTGTCTTATTTTGAGATATTTTATTTATTTGATTCATTAACAGGAATTTAATAATGTCTAATGACAGTCCATTCATATTATGGTGCTACATGAGTGCAGCAGATAAAAATCCGCAGTTTAAGAGCTATAGTTAGACAGATTTACCAAATAAAGTTGAACTTTTTAGCACAAGGAATTAGTTGCTGAAACAAATTTTCTATCACGGGCTTGGTCTTACTCAAAATGTTTAATTCAAAGTATATGTCTTTTTTAAAATATAACGTTTGAAGTGTTTGAAGTCAAACCTTAAATCTCAGAAATACCACAGAAATCACTGGATGAAATTTTTTCTCTCACAAAGTGTTCTGACCTTCAAAGTGATGAAAACTGCCAGCTAATTTTTGTATCCTTCCTGTGCTGTTATTATTTGTTACTTCTACTACTGCAGAAGATATCAGTCCTACCCAAAATCACATATGCATGATGAAATAATAATCAATTGTTTTAAAAAGAATGATGTAGAACAGAGAAGAAAGAAAAGAGAATTAATGGTTTTTTATATTCCTGTAATTTATGTAATGTACAGATCCTTCCAAGGAGTTCTAGATAATTTAGCTTACTTCTCTAGCAACAATTAACAAATTAAAGATGAGAGATCTTTGATGTTGCTTCACTTACTGGTAGTGTAGACATAAACCCCCAGATTTATAGGAAAAAAAATCATATTGAATTAACCCCCAGATTTATAGGAAAAAAAATCATATTGAATTAACTGGAAGATATTTATCATAAGATACATGACCAAGGAAGGGAACATAGTGTTCTGGCTGTTTGCCCGATATTATAATCACTGCATCACTGTCTACAGCATAACCATGAGTAATATTTCAAATTAATTTTTTTGCTTGCCTGCCTCTAATCCTCAGGTAAGCACATTGTAGGTACAGTCAAAAATATGCCAAAATGGAGATACTGACAACAACCAATATCCACCACAACCAACTGTATTAAATACCATTTCTGAATGAGCAAAACGCAGACAAATGATAGGGAGCAAATCTAAAGAGCTTCTAATGTGAAATGTTACCTGAAGAAAACCAATGTTCTGTCAAAAAGAAAATGGTCCCAGCAACCCTACGCAGAAAAAAGAGGAACAGGATGTTAGGTTAGAAAGGAAGAGGTACTCAGCTTTACTTCATAAGAGAGGAAAGGAGAGGAATGATGCCAGGTTGTGGTTTTCCTGTTATTTAAAAATTATCTGCTTTAGCTGGAGTCTGAATACCTGAAAGATTTGCTTCCCAATGAAGAGCTTAAAATGTTGACTAGAGAACTAAAAATTTCCAATCTTCTAATTTAAATTATTTTCACGGATTTATAGAATATCTTAAGTTGGAAGGGACTCATTAGCATCATCAAGGAACTTCCTGCTCCTTGCAGGACTACTTAAAATTAAACCATATGATGAAGAGTATAGTCCAGACACTCTTTGAACTCTGACAGGCTTGACCACTTCCCTGGGAAGCGTGTTCCAGTGATTGACTACAGTCTCAATGAAGAATCTATTTGGTTATTCTCTATCTTGCTAAAATTCTGTTCTGTGTTTAACCTGGTACTTATGATTTTGACTTGCTAACAGCAGCCCGTAAACTTGCATTGATGTGGCAGTGCAGGTTTCAGGACTTGTCTGGGTCACTCACAGCCTGAGTTAATGTAATTGTGGTTTTGTTTGTGTAACTGTGTTTTGGTAGTAAGAAGACTCACAAGCACGAACAATGTATTAGAAAGCTGCTGGTGGTGCACATGATTCTGCTTTTCTATCTCACCCCAAACACAGTTTTGATTTGTCATAACAGAGATCTAGAGTTCTTTCCATGTTGCATGTTTCAACCTAATTTTACAAATATCTATCGTGTGTATCTCTTCTTGCCCTGCATAGTGACATCATGCAATTGAAATTGTTCCTTCAGGGATTTTTGTACTATAACATTGACCTTGTGTGCATTTGTGCCTCTGTGTCAGGGCAGCTGTAGAAAAACCTCTGACTTCACCGAAAAATATTTTAGTCATAAATTTGAACTAATGTATTATATAGTACTTCAATGTTTCTACAAAGTCATTCTCTTTCCAAATGCTTTGAACTTTGTATTTAGTAACTAGATGATGATCTAGTCTAGTCCAAAGGGTACTGAATGTTGGAAACTTGCTACAGCTTGCTTACATCCTTGTCAAATTATGTCATTTGTGCTAGATAATGACATCTTCTAGCTTAGTACTTCCTTTCCAATAAAATTTTCAGAAAAGTTAAACAAGTTATTTGTATGTCCTAAATCTTTGGAGAGTTTTTCTTCAGATCTCGATATTGACTGATCAAGTACAGGACTCATTTACATAAATTTGGTAGTGTGTGTTCTGAGTCAATGTCCTCCAAGCTACATGCTGGCATCACTTCATCCACATAGTGGATTTGCACAACACTAGATGGTTGAGACAGGTGCTATCAATGTGTTCCATTTTCAAAAAACATTTTTTATTTTTATATTTTCTATTAACAGTTAAGAAGAATGCATGAATTTTCAATTTATTTCTTAATAAAAGGTCAATAAGGACAAGGCTAATGATGATTTTACTTACTACTAGAAAAGAAAATGACTCATATATTTTAAATGGAGAGATTTATTTCTAAAATCAAAAAAAAGCAGAAATTCTAAATCCATTAATTGTTTGAAATAATGTGGAATACCCATAAGAGCAGGAATGAATGATGAAATAAGTGCTAAACTAAAATATGTCTGAACACAATAGGAAATTACACTTCATGGGAGATGTACAGATCCACACCACCTGGTTAAAGTGACTAGACTCTAGTTAAACTATTTCAAGTTAAAGCTAAAAGCCTGTCTTATTTCACTAGTTGTTTAAATAATGATGTAATATCAACACTCTTACTGTAATTATCTTTAATAATGCCCTCATAATTATCTGAGGATACCTAGCAATGTGGCTGCTTATTTTGCTCTCATGGTACAAAGCATTCTGACACAAACAAGTCGTCAAGGAGTTGATAAGATTCCAAAGTAGTGACTATATATACTCTTGGCCTGAGAAAAGAATAGAAACTAAATTAGACTACAGGATGGAATACAAGTAGATCAGAACGGAAAAGAACAGAACTGGAGTTAGTTCACTTCCCTTTTAAAAAACTCACACTAGGAAGAAAACTTTCAGCAACTGTAGTCAGGTTAAAACAGACTCAAAACAACTTACATATATACTAAAATCAACTCTGGAACTCTAAAAATAAGGAACACTACAGGCAAATTACTTTCCCGAATTTTCTTTCATTTTGAAAAGTATAGCACTTAGAGAAAAACATAGATAGAAGTGGAACCTTTATGTTTTCATGCTGGACAAAGGATAGAGAGGCTTGTGTTTTGTGAAAAGCTTAATATGAATTCTGTTTAAACAGTTAGCTCTCATTTTAATTAAAAGTATATTTCCTGAAATAATTTGTTAATTTCTAAGAGAAAATAATGCTTGAGCTGTTTTAACATGTGTTCATGATATATTCTTCAGTGGAATATTAAAAATAACCACTTAGAAATACAAGCACAAGGATAATACTGTGGAATGTCAGTGGCAGAAATAAAGAAGAGCATATCCCATGAAAGTTTCCCAAAGACCTTACGTTATATCAATGAATGTATTTGAGAATAGAACTACAAGTAGTCAATATCACCCTCAAACTGAAACACCCAGGAAGTTTCAGCATTCAGGGTTGTATGTGTGGTCTCAGCAGAGCCATATGGAGAAAGATGATCACCTTCCTGCTCTGTTATACTGCCATTTTGCTTTGCAAGCTGGTGTTTAAATTGCTGCCCACACACTACTCGTTTGGGTGTCAGTACCAAATGTGTTTATGCCAACTGTGTTTGAGTTTATTATTCCTTAGAGGTATCTGCTTACATTTTCTATAGTGAGATCTCAGGACTAAACAAATTCATGTTACAAACAAACACAATGAAAGCTGAAAATCATAAAAGAACAAAGGAAAAATGGTTGAGATATATCTTTATTACAAAAATCTCTCCTGAATAATTACAGGCACAGAAAATATTCCATTGATGGATTCATGGCAAATTTCATTATGTAGGACCCTATGTTTCTTTCAAATCAGCTGAGACAGGCACCTGTGTATCGATTTATTGTTCTTCTAAAAAATTCTAGCTCGTTTTCAAGGAATTCAATGAATATTAATTGTAATTATTTTGTCATATTGCTTTTGGAACACAAATCATTGTCTCCCAGTCTTCATCAAGATTTATGATGATTTGGCATTGTAATCTCTAATTGGGATTTATGAAAACTGCTGTTCTGAGAATTGCCAGTACATTATGCCAAAGCATACTCAAACCATACTGTTCATGCAGTGACATAGACAGCCAATTCAGGTAATGTCATTGAAAATAAACTGTCATCTGCTTCAGTAACCCATGAAAGAGCATCTGATGTTCTATGTAAATATATGTTACGTTCTCTTGTGTTTACTATATTAATAGTAGAAATAAGAATTTTCACATGTTACAGCATGTATTGCAAGGAAAAAATGGAAGGAAAAAATCTACTACTTCAATCAGCAAATGTTAGCTTTCATTTTTTCTTATTACTTTAAAAAATTATCTAAAGAACTATACCTTAGTGAGCTATGATAACTTAAACATGACAAAACTAATAACATTGATTTTATTAAATTACATCATGAGATAATAAAAAAATACAGTGGCTCTTTATTATTCAGAGGCCCTCAGTCTGAACACAATAATTTAATTTATCAGTTGGTTACATAAAAAGAGAATGGTTCCACTAAGTAGCATGAGGAATTCTGGACCAGATCTCAGTTGCTATGTAATATCATAGATACAGTAACCCTAATGGAGCTACAGTGACACACAGGGTTAAAAAATGCAGTTTATTACACATATGACTAAAATCTTGGCCATGATGGTACATGAGGGTAAAATTCAATTCCTTTATGGTACTGAAGACACAGGAAAAATAGGAGAGATAGTAGGAGAAAAAAGCTAAAAGAGATTGTGGCAGAACAGGAAGAAGGCAGAAAAGAGAAAAAGAGAAAAAGTAGAAATAAATAAAATTTAGAATGTTGATCAGTTCCTATCTGGTTTAAGGTCAAACATTTACAATACAGGTATTTCCACCAGCTTTTTTTAGCGACAGTGATGGATAACCCTTGATTTTGAACATTGTAACTGAAATGAAGGCTTAGGATGATTTCTTCTGCATGGTGCAGAAAAAGCTTATGCACATCTTGATCTGATTTTGTGTGGTTGCTTAGTCTTGGCTAACAGCCAAACTCCCACCCAGTTGCCCTCCTCCCACCTCCAGGAAAGAAGCCAGTAATAGTGGAGAAAGCAGGGAGAGCAGGATTCTCAGGGGTTGAGACAAAGATGGGGAGATTCAACTTAGCTTTGCAGGAAAAGCAGACTTGGCTTCGGGAAAATTGACTATATTTATTGTCAGTTAAAATAAATATTTCGTTATAGATTTGGTTAGTGGGAAACAAAAAGACAAACATTAAATCTCTTCCTTTTCTCTCCCTTTTCCCAGCCTCATCTTCAGTCCTGCACTCCAGTCTCCTGTCCTCCCCACTTTACTGTTGCCACTGGCCAGTTGGTGGTCTTTTCAGCAAGGAGTCAAGTGGTGCAGAAAGAGGGGATTATGGTCAGTACGTGACAGTTTCTCTCTGTCATTCCTTCCCCCTCAAACCTTTCCTCTGTTCCAGTGCAAATCCTGTGAGAGACATAATATGAAAAGGTGATCCCAACTAACAGGAAGGAGACAAGCACATAAATAAATAGGGAAAATGGGAAAAAAATAAAGAGAGTTTCTAAATAAAACATTGTAAAAAGAAAAAAAACTCAAGGAGAATGTTTTATGAAATGGAGACAAAGAGAAAGGAAGGGACTAGTGAAATGGAGACAAGCAAACAGAAATTCTAATAAAACAATGTACTAATCATATGTGTAATTAATATCTGTAATACAGGCACATGGCAGAGTAGAAATCTGAGAAAAAAAATTGCAATAATTTTAAATCAGTGGTTGCTTTTGACTTTTTGAGAATAACATCATTACAAAAATGCTTAACATCCTTTTTTTTTTAAAGATGAAGTCTGTGAAGCTCTTACTGCAGTCCTTAATAAGCTGAACAGTTTTCCTAAGACATCTGGGGAAAACAAAATTAAAATCCTAAAGGTGATAATTCGACAAGCTCAATGATTTGTCTGATGTAGCCCACTGTAAATATTAGAAATACCATAAAATCGTGCCAAAAGGGCAAATGAATAGAAAACTTTAGTTTGCGCTTCAGAGCATTTAAATATCCTAGAAATGATGAAATATCAAATTGCTGCACTAAAATTCTGGGGCTTTCTCATTAGGAGAAACAAACAACACGTTATACAGGATACTGTAGGACACTGCATAAGCAAAACTGCACTGAAATTCAGGCAGTTATATATTTATAACTTCAAAAAGTACGTGTTGTTCTATGTCATGGTTTAATTCTGGCTGGCAATGAGTTACCAAACAACCTGTTGCTCACTGTGCCCACATCCCTGCCCCCTTACTGTGGAGCAGAGTCAGGAAGATTCCACTACTGATTCACTTGGTAAAGTTGGACTCTGATTTTAATTTTTAGGCTTCAGTTTTCCCACTTTAAACATAGTATGACTTAAACTTCTACATAAATATGCTGCCCATCTAAAATTTTTTAGACAAGAATCAATTTCTGCAAGGGCTTTTCTTTATTATCTAAGCTAACTTTCCAGGAAGCCTAAACATGCACTTTTTGTAAATTATCTACAGGGGAGAAGATTCTCTTTCTTTTTTTCTTGTATTTTCATTTAATTTTTTCCTGTGTTTCTGACTCATTAGGATTGCCTGGTGAAAATGTCAACAGGTGCTCCTTGAAAGTTTTTCTGCAGAACAAAGTAACGGGAGTTTCTTACTGCTGATGTAAATCAAATATATATATAAGCCAGCTGCATACAAAGTACATTGTCTTGCTGTTCATGTGCAGATCTTTACAAGTCTGCATTAGCAAAGTTAGAAATTCTGAGGCTGTATCTCTCCATTCTTACTGAAAATTATTGACATTTCCTGCACTACAAAGTGAGATCAACATGGGTACAGGAATAAATTCTTTGAAGACAAAGTGTGAGTGAAATATGCTTCAAGCTTTTTTTCCAGTTTGGAGCAAGCCTGCTCCACCATCAGGGCAGTAAAACAAAGAATTAAAAAAAAAACAAAAAAAACCAAACCAATAACAAAAGTGCCAAAAGAAAAGCAATAGAGAACATCACCCCCTAAGCAATTATAGAAAATGAGAGAACTTCTAAAAGCAGAATACCTATCTACTTATACTGTCATTTTGGAATGAACAAAACCAATCACCATTTCTGCAGAGTGTAATGTCCTGTTTATTAGATCATGCAATCTCATTTCTTATTTTTGAATGCTTTTTCTGACCTGTGGTCTGTGTGTTTTATTGCTGCATTGTAGATTTAGGAGAACAATGTTTGTTGTATTACCTGGAAAAAGTTTCTAGTGGCTATTTTGGGGCTCATTTTACCAGGTGTGTGAGGACAAATCAAAGGTTTTACTGAACAGACTCCAGCAGCGCAGGGATACCTTCCATATTCAGAGGTGCCCTGAAGCTGTGTTTAACTTTAAACATTTATCTAGGTCCCAGAGAAAAATGATGTGCTGAAGTGGAGTGTTTGATGCTGCCTTGTAAACAAAGGTGTCTGGTGCCATCTGAGATGACCTGAGAGATTTAAATGGGGCTGACATATCTGACAAAGAGCCTACAGGAGATATGTGCCACTCTGGACTCCTAGATGGACATCAGGCGGGATGTCCTAAAGCAATTCAAATGCATGTTGACTTCTTGTCAACAAGGAGTCAGCAAGGAGCAAATGAACTGCACCCATTGTGTCAATACCTTGTGCACTGAATTTACACTTACACAGACGTTAGGCTCTGAGCACTTTCATTTATATAAAGGGTGTGAAATGTGGAAATGTATGCTTCTGGAAGAGAACCTATTTTTGTGAAATATACAGACTGACAGAATATGAAGATGTGAAGAGTAATTTAGAAAGAGAGGCTAATTCTGTACATCTGAAGTGTTTCAGAGGTTGGAAGATTTGGGATTAAAGGAAATTAACTACCAGTAGACAAAAAAAAAGTAATCCCCAAAGGAGTTTTAAGGAAAAGTGACATAGAGAGGATGTTAAAATGACTCTAAACTGCTGCTATTACCATCCTGATGGAATGAAATAAATGAAACTAAATTCATCTCCCTAGGACAGACTGATACAGTAGCCCTGATTAAAGAGTGTCAAACTTTATTTAGTACAGTTTCCTTAGAAACAAATTTGGCTGTGAATTTACGAGTACAAGTGCCTCATTGCTGTTCCTTTTCTTCAGCTGCTGTAGGGGTCATGAAGGAAAGACCTTTAGGCTTGCAGAACATTTGGCTGCTGGAAATATTATGGTATTCTTCCTTAACTAGATCAGTAAAATGAAACACTAGTCTATGAATAACAAGTGTGCTTTTGTTTTGTTTTGTTTTGTTTTTCTTTTTCCCATGACATTAGCAACACCTTTTTTTTTAAAACTAGGCCAACAAAAAAAAAAAAAAAAGAGGAGTTTGAGAAAGATTCTGGACAAAATGTATTTGCCCTCTTACATAAGTCTAAATTTTATAGTTTATGTGAAATAGGTTTTCTAGTTTATTTCTGAGTTCCTCTCAGAAATAGCAATGGTTCACATGTTTTACATAGGAAATGGTAGTATGCAACTTTGCAGTATTTACTGATAATCATAAAAAATGAAACACAAAACCACTTGAAATTTGATGGTATTCTATGTCAGTGGAGTGCATACCATGTATTTTCCAAAGCAAACTGTAAAAGATTTAGTTTGTTACTTTTTTCAAAGACCAAGTTTAAAGAAGAAATTAACTTCAAAACTGGAGTGTAATAGAAAAAGATATTTTGAATACTATCTGTCTCATAACATCACCAGATAAGCCAGAATTAGTTCTCTAAGCTTCAAAATAATTTGTTAATCTTCTACCAGTTCAAGCTAGTGAAGGATAAATGTGGAAAAAAGTCATTCTGAGATAATGTACTTCAAATGATATATCCTTACAAAAGGATATATATTAAAAGGGATTTTTAAAACTGAGAAATCAATGAATTTTTTGCAATTACTGTAAAGTTATGTCCTTCAGAATTGCTTTGCACAGTTTTAAATTGTTTGGAGACTTAGACTGTTTAGAAATACATCAGTTTCCAAAGAAATTCTTGATTCTGAAATGAAAGTACTAGTAAAAGGCATACATAACTTTAAAAGTTTAAAAGGAATCAGTGAAACGCAGGGAATCTATAGACAGATTTTCCTTATTGTGCATAAAAAAAATTGTGATATAAAATCAAAGTAAATTAAGTGCTTTTGTAATATTTTTGATTCTTGAATTAAATGAAAAAAAATCATATTTTACCTACTGCAATGTATTGTCTAGACATTTGTCTTTCTAATTGCATCATTCAAATGGGCACTGAGAGTAATACACTGAGACCACTCCTAGCCAGGAAAGAGATTCTCTGGAATGTTTCAGTAGAAAA
This sequence comes from Dicrurus megarhynchus, assembly GCA_013399195.1. Classification (NCBI taxonomy): domain Eukaryota; kingdom Metazoa; phylum Chordata; class Aves; order Passeriformes; family Dicruridae; genus Dicrurus; species Dicrurus megarhynchus. The sequence goes on along the minus strand of VXAD01013230.1, from coordinate 391,923 downwards.
TAAATGTTTATGCTTGAGTTCTGGCCAGATCCCAATTTACATTTTCCTTTTATATTCTACAGTTGCAAACTTTTGACCTTGCAAAGGAAGAAATGTTTCTCCATTTCTTTCTGTGCAAACTGGTTTATTTGGCTATGGCAGATCAGACACCACATTTCATCTTACAAATGCTAGGATTTCATTACTAGACTGAAATACATAATATGCTTTTGGATACTTGGAAAGGAAATTACTACTTAGCTATTAAATGTTATTAGGTTGTTCCTGATTTTAATTGTATATATTTTAATTCCCCTAAATTTTCCAGAATGCATGAACATAAGCTAGATTTCCTCTAACTTATTTGTACATGTTATTATTATTTCAAAAGCAGCTTTTAGAATATGTGCAAAATCTGTTTTCTGTCTCTGACCAGCCAATCTTTTGCATGGTTGATAATAGTTTGCAAACTTGGTACCCTGTGTTTAAAACTGCTATTTAGCTGAACCTAAAACATCTGCCCAGTGTTGCTGTCCTATAGAATAGCAACATACCCCTTGCATGTCACTCACAGAAGTTTCAAATCCAGTAACAGGTCAGCGTGGTTTGAAATACCCTCCAGCTGTCTTGTTACTTGTTGGTTTGTTATTGTTCCTCCCCTGAAGGGTCTTTATTGGTTTGCTATCATGTACTTTCTTTCATGATTGGTTCATTCTGTTATCTCTACCTCATGATGTAACACCTTAAAACTCTCTGCGAGAGAACAACCCAAGTCTCTCTGCTTTAGCTTCCCTTCAAGCTAACTGGCCCCTGCCCTCTCGGGGGCAGGAGAAAATAAACTTGGAATGCAGCTGGCAGAGTTTCCACTCTTTCCTCCGTACCTTCCGCTGCTGGCTACAGCATGCCTACATGCTGTGAGGAGGCGTTGGGCTGCACTGGTAAACTGAGGCACGCAAACCTCAGTTACCATCAATTCAGTCGCTGGTTCACGCGGGCATCGGACCCCGTTAACCTGCGAGCCAGGCTGGGAACAGCCTGGCCGGCAGATATTAACAGCCCAGGGCTGAAAACAACAAATGTACATGCAGGCACATTGAGAAACTTCTTAGACAAGAAAAGAAGGTGTAGGAGAAATTGTTCCATGCAAGAGCACCTTTCAGGGACAGAAGTGTGGTGGTGTGGGATAGGGAGGTGCTCACCTTACAGCCCTTCCCAAATGTTGTGGTTCTGAGGGCACAAATATGGCTGGCTGGCTCTCCCATTCCATCTAATTCCATCCCATTGGGAGAGCCATCTCAGCCGCCAGCCTGGAGTTACCTGTCTCTGATGCAGGATGCAGTAGGATGCACCTTTCCAGATGCACCACAGACCTGCCCAGCCTGCCCCCAAGGGGGTTCCATGGCTCCTGACAGCCTGGAGAAGGGAGCAAGCCCAAGCAAGGAAGCACATTGTGTTCTTTTGCCACTCCTGCTCTATCATCAGTGCCTTACATTGCATATACTAAGCCTGTGTGTGCATCCAACTTGTCTAAAACCAGAGACATGAAGTCCAGAAACCACAGATGGCTTCAAATATCACTACCTTTAATGTATTTCCATAGAAATCAGGAGCAACAACTACTCCTGTATATAACCTTCGCAATTCAATAATTAGAATGTGAATTTTACCACATAATTAAAACAAAAAATCAAAGACCTGAAATAGAAGATTTTTAGAATTTGAAAAAATTTCTATAATGTAAATTCACCTGCTTGTACACATGCAGAATGACACTTAAGACACACCTAAGGTCCCTGCTACATTCAGTGGTTATGACTGCAGAAATTTTCTACATTTATGTTGAAAGCAAAGAGAAAATTAGATAAAGTTTTTATGATTAAAGTAAAAAAAAACATAACTAGGGAGATGAATATTTTTTCATGTCTTGTGATTCTCTTCTGGATAAAAATCTGTCTGAAAACATTTACAATGCTCTTTCTTTACCATAGAGAAGCAACTTGAAGCCATATTTTCAGAATTTCTGTGTTCTTGCACTGCATTTTAAACTAATTAAACCTGTGCTTTGAATGTGTCTTGATGTCTTAAAATGCTTAGAGAGCTAAAAAACTGAGTTAATTCTCTTCCATGCCTGACAAGCAAAACTAACAAATTTTTTTCTTGGTTTTGGTTTGCATCTCTACTTATAAACACAAGAAAGGGAAAACTAGTGCCACCTAATTTCAACGGTCTTTGTGGAAATGCATTTGTACATCTAAGATGTGTTTTGATGTTACAATAGTATTTTTTTAAAAGTTTTTTTAAAAACACTACAAATTAATGACTTTTATATGAAATGCAGTTTTGGATAATACATGGTAAATAAGGTCTAGTTAGAAAAAGATCTTAAAAAAGCTGAGAGAAAGATACAAACAAAGTCAGTGTATGCAGTGGGAAAAACAGTAATTACATTCAACTGACACACAGGTGGGAAAACAAAACTGTGTTATGAATTTACCTGCTTTTCATCTGTTTACAGCTCAAATTCAACTTTAACATTCTTACAAAGTAGAATCAAGTAATTTCAATTAGTATGTAAGTTTGAAGTAAATAAATCTTCTTAAAAGGGTTAATGGAATTAAATTAAAATTTAATTCCATTAAAATTATTATTTACTGAAATGTTTTTCATAGTTTCTAAAGTCATTCGTCTGGCAATATTAAAAAGAAAAGTTGACTCTCCCTTACAGGGTACCAATTTGAATTTCAAAATCATAGGATTACTTCATAATTACTTGAAGTTAGAACATTATTTCAGTTACCAGCAATCAGCTGTTTAAAAATAATGTCCTTAAATCACAGATCTATATTTTTTTCTGGGCCATTTTCCCCTTAAAAATTGACTTGACATTTAAAACATCAGCTTTTTCACAGTGTGCCTCCCATCTGCAATTATGCTGCAGCCCACTCAGCTCCGTCCTTGCAGGAGCAATAAACAAATTAAAAAACCACCTGCAGATGGATAAAATGGACAGCTATCCAGCACACACACAAAAAAGAGAAAAAGATAGAAAGAACAAAAGAAAAAAGATATTTTAAATAACTGAACATTCTTACAGACACCCATTACACTGTATGGTGTGGAGTATTTGTATAAGAAAGGCATATTACATACTGAAGTCTCTTCTCTCCTTGGGTAATTATAGGCATCAACAGTAATCAACCTCTCTTTCATACAAGAATGCTAACATAGTGGAAGCAGTCATTTAATATTATCTCATATGTTTCATTTGGAACATGGAAGAGCAAATTAGTAACAGTGCTTGTGTCCTTTATCATAACCAGATAAAACCTTATGTTAGGGATTGAGGATAAAAGGTCTGGGTTACATTGCTTGTAAATTTTATTTGGAGAGTAGCCATTTCAAAGGCTCTAAAATGCACCATGTATCATGGTAGATGTGTTTGATCAAGCTGTTTACATAGAAATTTTATACTCATTCAGTTTCTAGCATGACTCCTATTTTACAGTGGCATACAGAGAGAATGGGAGCAAGTAAATCTGCAATGTGTTCTGAGACCATGTGTCTACAAACTTGTGGTACCAGGGCCAGTTAGTTTAAAGGTTTTTTTAATTCGTCTATTCTATGGAGCCACCAGTTGTGTAACTGGTATGAAGACATCTCCACTTTACCTGCTTGCTTCGGATTTGACTTATAATCTCATCAACCAATTTATGAATTAATATAAAACCTGAAAAAACCTTAAAAAACCTGAAAATGTAGTTCCAAGGAAATTTACATACATACAAGTCTTTTCATGAGCAACGCAAACTGTGAACTTTTGTTTAATTGATTTTGTGTTTCTAAATGCATTCACCTACACTGAAGAAGCTTTAATATTTTCAATTGCTGTGGAGATTATAACATCTCTCTTTTGCATATGCTTATTTATTTATTATTATAATAATAACAACAACAGCAACAACTAGAATAATAACCAAAAGAATAACAAGAATAACAAGAATAATAGTACAGTACAATCATGCTGAAGCCTTTACCTCAAATGAGATATTTTGTGCATCTCTCATCCAGTCACCAAATGACAATTTTCATAAAATCTGTAGAAATTTAGGCTGAAATGTGTTTGGAATTCACCTACATACTCAAAACCTGAAAGGTAGAACCTGAGAGAGAAGTGGTATGGAGGAAATGAAAAACTAGTCTAAACTGAAAAGAAACTATACATCAATTTTGTTTTCTGCTCAAAAGTTTGAAAATCACATCTGACTTTATTAACATCTTGAAGAAAACTTTCATTGCAAGCTAAAATATTAAAGAAGAACATCCCTAAAGTGCTGCTGAATAAGCGTGAATTTTCTTGCTCTAAGTTGCTTGCCTAATTCAGAAGGTGGTGGCAGACAGCCAAACTTCCTTCCTAGATGTTAAGACTATACCATAAAGTATCCTTAATGTAGTTTTCAACAGTTCTGTTTATCTCCCTGGGGATAAAAGAACCTACTGTTTTGAAGTGTCAGATTTTATAGTGTGTTGCAGTGAGTTATTTTTATTTATCTTCCATTCTATATTTTTCTGAGGCATATATAAAATTAATCTTCAAAGAGATATTCCTACTATTTCAGCTTTTTTCATATTTAAGTTTTGTTTTGAAGAACCATCTGGAAAAAACCATATATGGCTTATGTCCTGGTAATTATCCTCAGACTACACATATCTTTTGTTCATAATTTTTTTTCACCTTTGGAAGACAAAAGGAATCTGCCATTCTAAATCACACTTTAAATGGTACTGCATGCTACTTGAAAGCAGAAGATGTCACATTTAACTACGGCTTCCTTCCTATGCTGTGTAGATAAGAAATATCCAGGTTGTTTCCTGTTTAATTGCATGCAAAGGTTTGAGGATACTGAGATGGCCTAAGGCCAAGTCTCTCCCATGCTTAGGCTCTCCCCAGTCCAGCAGCAGATGTAGAGCTGCCAGCAGTCAGGAAAGAAATTGCAATGCCATAAAACCTGGTGATGCACACAGGATGCAAGTGTTTTCAGGAAATATATGACTGACATAATGCACTTTTGTGATCCCCTATCATTAAAAGTGACAGATATGTTGCACACAGATAGGCAGTTCTGATGTGATGTCCATGAGGAGTTGCTCTTTGGCAAGAGAATCTTCTAGGGACCTCTAGCCCAAACCATCCCTAGTCAATTATTTCACTTCCTGAGAGACAAAAAAAACCAAAACAAACAAATAAACAAAAAAACCCCAAACAAACAAAAGAAAAACCAAAACAAAAAAACCAACCCACAACCCAAAATCATATAAATGAAAAGTCCTTCCTGCTCAACTGAAATGAACCAAAATATATTATTCTTAAAACTCACATTTCCTTGAGAGCTGTGAAGCTGAATTTACGTCAGAAAGTCATTAAAGCAGGAATTGTCTAATTATAAATATAAAGTAGAACTTTTAGCTGCTTATACAGCTGAGACTTGCAAATCTCTTTAGGATATATCTAATTCGAAGAAGAACTACTGAAAACAAAAAGAATTCCTCTCAGAAATGTTCATAGATGTGTCTAAGGACTCATAAAGTGGTTTGCAGCAGGAAATCCTAGTCTTTCTCCATAAGTCAAGGTAGAATATCAGTGTCTATCTGATTAATCAGTGAGTTTATTTGAACTCTGAATTGGCAGCATGGATATGACCCTTGAATAAGTAGATTTCTTCACTCATTTATAGGCACGTATTCAAGTGTATGTAGCAGAGCAGGAATAGAAGCACTGATCTTGGTCCATAAAGTTGCTTTGGGGAAAAAAGTAGGACAGAGAAATTTTGGGAAATATTGTTAAAATGATAGAAGGAGTAAAAGATGGGAAAATACAGATTTTTCTGTAGCAATTGTTAGGAACTATGATGTAGCTATTATAAGCTAGGGTATAATACTATCTCTTCCTATTTAGCTTTCTTTTGCACATATATTTTTAAAATTTCACTTTATTGTCTCTTAAGTGTGCACAGATAGTCAAAAGCAGAGTTACTTTAAGCATTTTGTTTTTATATTTTATAAACAGTGTAATTAGACAGAGATGTTACTAGAGGACTTTAGGTAAAATCTGAAACTACAATCATATCCTTCTTCCTTGAAGTTTATGAAGCACACTAGCACTCACTGCAGAAAAGACTGAGAAGCTGAACTCTGCTTTGTAATAATAAATTATTAAACTGTCCCCTTGCAGCTCTTCCAGCATATTAGTGATAATAATTATCAAGCTTTTCTGGGTTAATATAATTTTCCTTCATGAAAATGGCTTATATCTCCTTTGACTTCCTAGCATTCTTATTTTTATGTATTTTGCTAGTTTCATAATTTTTGAAAATTCTTCCTTCATTTGCTATTTTAATCTATGCTATTCCCCACTGTGTCATTGCGCTTCTCTCTACTCCTGTGCCATGCTGTCCTCAGGCTAACATGAATAGCATTATGTACATCTCTGAGGTTAGATGCAAATCTAGACTAACATCTTCTTGTGAACATGGCCCGTAACATCTCTCTTATGTCTGTTCAAAATGTTCAGATATGTCAAACTGGGATAAACTTAATACCAGTTGGTGTACTACAAGGAATAATACATATTCTCATAGCAAAAGGTACAGGGCATGCTTACCTACCTGTTTGTCTGACACTTGCATTCCACCGGCGGTAAGGCTCCCTTGATGAAGAAACTGAGGTCCAGATGCACAGACATTTAGGGACGAAGGCCCACTTGGTGCTTAGAGGATGGAATGGAGAACACAGCACTGCTTGTTGTTAAAGGAAAAGCATTGAGAACCAGTCATTTCAAACACACTGAAATCACAAAGAAGGAAAGCCAAAGCCTTTAGCCAAAGGCTAAAGCCAAAACTTCTAAGTTAAGAAGTAGTGTTGAACCATTTGCATCTGAAGTTTCTACCAAAGGTAATAGCTCACAGATTCATGTGGACTAAAATGTCCAAACACAACCCACAGCAAAACATGCCATTCAGTCACTGAACAGAGGGGCATGGCAGGGAGTCCCAGGGAAGGCTGTGTCCCAAAGGAAGCAAGGATGGCAGCAAGGCAGCTGGAGTAGTTGGTTCACCTGCACGGTGTCAGCAAGGAAAGTCAGGGTCAGACTCAAGTCTAGAAAGAGTCATCAGGGCCAGTCTCAGGCCAGTGATAATTCAACAAGTCTATTGTCACATCAGGTCACATCAGGAAGTCATGTGCAGGTCGAGGAGGTAAAGTACCAGGTTCAGGTGTAAACATCGCTCTGTGATGCAGCTCAGGATCAAGCTGCAGAGCCGCTGACTAAATAAGGCTCCCGTGGAAAAAGTGATTAAAACCCTTGTTTCTATCTCACTTCCCAAAAGCTCTTACTGAGGAAGCTGACGCTGGCCTTGGCTATCTGAAGTCCCTAATTTATCTTAACTAAACTCATGGACCTGGAGATGCATTCAGGACTCTGACAGGAAGAGTTTTAACCTCTCTTGAGTCAGTGGATTGTTTAGTGAATCACAGGATATCTTATCAAGTCTAGACAGTGTCATTTGTATATCTGAAGAAGACTGATACACATCTTAGTTACGTACAGCCAGAGTAACTCCTGGATGAAAGTGGATAAAATTAACTTTGGGACAAGACATTAAAACTGCCTGAACTCTGCAAAAGAACTGAAGGGAGAACAGGTTAACTGTATTAACAGGCCTGTCCATGATGAATATCTGAGGGTAGTCCCTGGGGGTCCAGTCCTGAAATGTGTTCCGTGAAAGAAAGGACATTCTTTCTCATGGATGGGTGCTTTTATCAGAGTCTCCAAACAGAAATGCAGCATGAAGCATGAAATTGTGACTGCCATCTTGTAAGAAGCATGTGGCAAATCATCTGTTTGAGAGAGATATTTTTATGAGGTAATCTTGACATGATCAAATTAAATGTGATTTTTCCCCTTTTGTTTATTCATCTGTGTCATTATAAAATTTGTAACTCTATTATCTATTCTAGCTGGTGTGAATAACTGTGCCTTTTTACATTTGTCTTAACCAGGAAGTCATATAATATTCTTCACCTTAGGATGTGAGGAATAACTTGGGACACAGCAGCAAACAAACAAGGACTCAAGTAGCCACCATAGGACTTTTACTGTATCAAAAGCTAGGAGTGATCACCAGTGCTAACTGCATGTATAGGGAGAAAAAGAGTTATAATTTTTAATCAGATTCTTTTAATCACTGAGAAGATTTTTGGGTTCATCCATGACTTCATTGGTGAGTCATGGGGGGCTTTGCACTCTTGCAAAATTTTAATTTTTAATTTTAATTTTTTTTAAATTAAAATTAAAAATTAAAAAACTTTTTAATTTTTTATTAATTTTTTTTTCCAGAAATAATTTTATTAGGATAGATCATAGGTCTTTCTTGCACCATGTTTTTCATCTTGTCTTTTCTATTCATTAATTATTGCTACAATTCCAGAGAAAAATTAAGTGGATATTCTCCTATATTCTTCTGAAAATCTAGGGATCACAGAGAAATATCTGGTTCATCTTTCTTCAAAAGCAGACCTGCTTCTTAATCTGTAATTGCTGCATCTCAACAAAAGTAACCCATTTAGAATATTTCAGTGGCATGCATGAATTTATGAGGCAAAAGGGGACTGAGGTTCTTAAAAAAACGTTTTGAATACTTTAGAACATAGGAATTATGTAATCTCAGTCCAAAAAGTGTTCTAACTCTGTTCAAAATAATTAGGAAAATGCTGCGTGCAGGATGAGTTTGGATTCATATATTAAGAGTAAATAATATTTGAATTTCATGGTAATCCTTCATTTTTTTTCCCCCCCAAGAAAAATCACATATGAAAAATAGGGGCAAGTAAAAGTGTTGCATTTAAGAAACCCTATTCAGAGCCTAACCTGCAGTAATGGCATCACTTTTTTAATATTTCTCCCTCCTTGTGACATACATCTATCCAGTTAGAAACCTGAAACAGCACAATTTATGTGCTCAATTACAAGTAACCACTGCAATTTTAGTACACAAAGTAAACTATTCACAACCAGTTTGTGTGGTTTCAGACAATGCAAATAAAGAAAAAGAACCAAAGGTATATTCTCAACTCTAGAAAGAATTTCAGTGTTTCTGGACATGGTACAAGTACAATGTAAAATTTTTACTAGGACTTCTTTGCTTCAATTTATATTCATATAAGCAAGAAAATGCAAATTAAAAAAAATCATGGTTGGTACAGGGTAAAATTATAATGGACATTGAGAAAGAAAAAGCTTGAAATAGTAATATAATGGGATATACTCTTCTCTTGTGTTGACGAGTACAGACAGAACTGTATCTAGTGCCATCCTCCTTGGCATCAGGGCCTCTTCCAGGCTGGCGCTGAGGCACTGACACACTGTGGCACAGAGCCACATCCTTGGCTCTTACTCTTGTATGTGATTATTTACACTTGTTAATGCGTTCTATAGAGTGCTGTTTTCAGTTTGCATTGTGAATTGAAACCTTCATTGCATGAATGTTTATGCTGTCCTACAAAGCCAGTTCCTGGAAATATATAAGCCATTTGAATTTTTAAGCCACTTTGACAATTATATTTCCTCAAATTGGTTAAATTCAAACTATTTGCCTTGACTAGACATCATATATTTTGTGTGTCTGGACATTTTAATTATTGTCTTTCTTCATCAATTTCAATGAAAAAGTAGTTTTGAGCAAGAAAATAATATTAAGGAGACTTTAATGAATTTTAATTACTTTTTAAACAAACAAAAGTGGTGAAATTCATGAAAATTTCATTTCAGAATCACAATTCTGAGTATGTGCAAACAACACTAAGTCTCAAACACATACTAAGAGGTTGTTAAACTTGGAAGGTCATAGACAAGTGAATAGCTCCCATTTAAATACTCAAAATTATTAACAAGGTAATACAATGTTCAGTATCTCATTTTCTATCTCAAAAACATAATATACACCTAGATGAAAATGAAAAGGCAAAGACCTGCCTAAAAAAGAAAGAAAATATTTCCAGTGACATCAGTGGAAAACAGTTGTTTAATGGATCTGTCAGAGTATAAAGGATTTAGGAAGAATGTGTTCAGAAGAGCAGACGGTTGTATGTACACTACGTTATTCTCAGCTCAGTCTTTTTCATAATTCTGTCCAAGAAAGTGGGATATATTTTCATCTCAGGGGCATCAGTATATATCCAGAGATACTGTTTTGATCCATGCTTCTATGCCCAATTTACACTGATATTACTGTAAGTCTTGGAGTGTGATTCCCATCTTACATAAAGTGTCAAGCACAAAATTTGTAAAACAAAATTGCAAAGCAATGAAGAAAGCCAAGTTGAGCTGAGAAATATGTGTTAAATGAACTCAGTAATCAAACTGTGAGACATATTTAACATATGTTGAATTAATTTATTCTGAATTCTTTTTCCCTATTTTGAGAGACTTTTTTTTCCCATCAGCTCTGGTGCAGTTGATTTGCTATAGACTTATACAGATATATGCATAAAGGTGAGGTTTTTCTTCTTCTCTGCTATATTTACAGTCTTTACAGAAACATCATACCCATGCCAGAAGAAAATCTAAGAAACAGTAATATGACATATTAAGGTGGGATGTATTCACTCATATATCTTGAGCCCTGTAAGGACATTAATTTGAGCTCTTCAATCACAAATGGCTCTAGGCCTAATTTTATCTCTGTACTGAGCTGTAATGTGGTGATTAATAAATTTTTGATTTTTTGATTTGGAGCAATTATCTTTCAATATCCTCATAGGCCTCACAGAATTTGGAAATGTAGCAAACTGTCCTTCTCTTGATGACTAGATGTCTATACCCAACTTTTATCTAGTCCAATTGTTACTTTATCCATAGCCTCTAAATATTAAACTATTCTTTGTGACTTGAATGTCCAGATTAGTTTTGTGGGCTTTGCAGAACACAGCAATAAATCGAGGTCTTTGTCCCCACAATGTTTCTAACCTTTAACATACTTTTAACAGTAACCTACTGTCACAGCCAAAATACAGCCCACAATAAAGCTGTTGTAATTTCAAACAACAGTCCTTAATTTAGCCTTTGCTAATTTGGCAATAAACCTATTCATTTTCTCCCAAGACTAAATGCAATTATATCCTCAATACTGACTATAGCATCAGCGGCTCATTGTGGAGCAAATTCTGAGCCACCGATTACCAGTTTTGTGATCTGGCTATTGCATAAAGATGAACTGACACTTTTCATGCTGTTGTGTGTGTGCACAACTGTTCTTAAACCAGTTCTGTCTCCATTCTTAGTAGTCATTCCCTGGTAAACATCCAGTCAGAGAATGGTGTGTGTGCCCACACTTCCCATTCTGGCTTCAGAGGTTTAGCAGGATGAAGACATTGTCTTCCGAGCAATCCATAATTTTAAATGCAAACCTCAGTTTAGCCTCAATATTTACACTGTGATTCATCCTAATCTAATATTAATACTAGTATGTCCACAGAAAGGCTCTCCATACAGGTCTACCAAAACTGTGGAAGAAGCCAAAGACAATGATACCTGCGGTTCTAGGGGCCTCAAGTCATTAGTTGTGCTCAAGAGTAGTATTAGAGTTTGTATTCAAATTAGGACATAAACTAGAGCCCTAGTTCAGTGTTTGGGGGTACAATTTAAACTCTGGAAAATGTGCAGAAAATCTAGTGCATTATGGCCTTCCCTTTTACTCCCAACTCTAGCAGCCTTAGTTACATACTGAATTGGGAATAATTTTTCATGTCTGTGGGTCCACTCCCACTTACCCTTTCTTTTACAGTGATAGACACTGTTGATGCTGCTGAATGCAGAAGCAATGACACATCCCTTATACATTGTCTGCAAGGTCTGCTAAGGGGCTTGGCAGTTGACAATGTAATTCCCTGCCATTTGGATATGCAAAAGTTCAACAAAACTGTAGCTGGCATGCTGTTACAGCTGTTTTACGTGTCTGTAAGCCCTTGCTTCAGGAGCAGCTTTGGAACAGCAGAACCTAAACCTCAAATTCCAGTTTACTAGTATGACAGTAGTATCAACTTCAGTACTTCCATTTCTGGGAGAATAGGAGGTACCCCATAGGTTCTTGGTATTTTTCATCTGCAGTTGTGAGACACATTTGAAAATTTGAACTTTAAATTTTGAGTGTTGGGTTTTTCTTCCCAAATTAGAAAGTGAAATGTTTGAAAACTACAATAGAACACAAGGAGAGTCTGGGCTAATTTCCATCTCTAATTATTTTTATACAAATGTGTAACATTTGAAGGACATGAGGACACCTCATAGAAAATTTTTCTTTATTTGTTATTTCCAAAGAAATTTCAAAATCCTGGGATTTATAAAAATTTATATTTTAAATTTTAAAAATATAAGGAGCACAGTGTGCATTTTGTGGAAATCTGAATTCTCTTAGACTTTATAGATCTTATTTCACAAAGAATAGACACAGACCATGAGCTGTCTAGTATAAAATAATTCTCCTAATGGAAGCTACTTTAGGGAAAAAAACACCTCCATATAACTTTTTTATAATAGAATCAGAAATAAGTTGCTCACATATATTCCCCCATTCTTGGATTTCTTATTATGAAGAATTTTTTGGCTGATTTGTTCAATTGTTTTAAATTTTTAAAAAATTTTTAAACATGTAATTGACAGAAATCAAGCTTGGGGAGACACTTAAGGTCATGGTTTGATAATCCTTACCAAGTTCATAGTGCTTTGCTCAATGGTTTATGAAAGGAAGTTGTCTTGATTACGATGAAATGTAGTGTATATGTAAGAAAGACACCTGAATATGGACATAAAGGAAACAGGGCTTCTGGGAAGAAACAATCGTTTTTATTAACCAGCAGATACACTTAAAAAAAATCAGACAAGCCTGGACTTACTGCCTCCTTAGCAAGGCTTCAAAGAAGAAAACAGTCTTTGAGCAAAATTGTTGCAATGCCATTGCCTTCCTAATTTAAAGAAAATGTCTTCCTCTCAGAATTTGATTGGTTTCAGTTTTCAGCTATTGCTTTTCCTAGCTAAACAAAATAACTAGCTACTTGCAAAGATGTTTTTTGTCAATCCTTGTAGGCTCAAATGAAGTAATTTCATAATATCTCTTTGAAAAACTATATAAATGAAGATATCGGATTTTCTTTTTTACTGAAGTGCTATTACTGAAAGTTTACAGATAGTAAATCTCACTTCTAGGGTTTGCGTTTAATGCATAACCTCAAGTTTTTTCCTTTAAAAAAAATTTTTTTTTTTATTCCTGAGCACATTCTGCAGATCTTGTATTCTGAGGAAGGCATTACATGAGAAGATTTTAAATCCTTTTCTCTGAATAGAAGTACATAGTCAACTGTGGTCAGTCTCAGAGAGCCTCTGTGACAACATAACAGCACTTGGTGAGACAGATATTTGGAAAAGACATTAAGAGGCATAAATCACCCACACACTGTTTTGTGACAGACCTTATAAAAAGGGAGTTCAATGCTGACTTCAGTGGGGCTAATATTTCGTTTCAATATAAGAATAAGTAAAATTGAAATGAAAATTCTGAGTGGCATTTTGAAAGATCTGTTTGACATCCCGTGTCTTGTTTATTTTTTCTGATGAGAAAGAACATTATCTTGTAACAGGGAACAATTTCTAAATGTCAGTGATTTTTCTCCTCTTTGGGAACACAGACAATGTCAAACTAGGTTTAGAAAAATTTCCAGTAAATCAGTGTCAGATATATATTTGACATAGCTTAATTCAGCTAAACTGAATTTCTTATTGTACCCCCAGCAAGCAGAATAATAAGCAGACCCACATGTAGTAACAAGGAAAGTGCTTGAATTCTAAATTCCCGAAAGTGAAAGAACTTAGGAAAAGGAAGAGCAAGACCAGGCAGCTGAAAGCAGGCTGTAAGATGAATACTATAGGTGACATAGAACAACTGAAGTAGTCCCAGCAGATAATTCTGATATTCTTTGGTAGTACATACTTTCAAGATCAGAACTATTCTGTTAGGCCTCTGCTTTCCCCATTGCTAGGCACTGGACTTGTCTACATTAGAAAAAGGCCCAGAATACCACTGTAGGCACACTTTGTTAATCCTCTTTCCTGTCTCATGAAGATTCCTTTTCTTTTCTAATTCTACTTTTTAAATGGAGTAAACAAAAATTTAAAAAAGAATACTTCTTCCTTCCAAGGGGAGCAGACCATTAATGGACACTTGGATGGAATAGTTACTGGGGTTAATGTGTAAGTAGCTGTGATATTGAAAAAGAGCCCCTATAGTTTTTCTCTATAGGGAAGCTCTTACTTTGAAGTGCACTGCTTACCATTACCAAACTTGAAGAGGAAGTGAAAAAACAAGGCTTAGGAGAAAAAGGGGAAAAAAAAAGCAGGAGTTGAATCTCAAATCAAAGTCTCTTGTGCTATTTTTTTCCTAGGTATCTATTCAGTTAGTTCAGATAAAAATCTTAGGAATTTTACTTCTTTTAGGTTGAGTAACTGACCCAAACCCAAAAAGAGGACAGAGCAATCAAGGTCAGCATCTAAACAGATAAACTTCAAATGTGAAAGCTACAAAGGCTTAACAAAGGAGAAATCTGCTTTAAAAATATTACCTACATTTGCAAAACAACTATCGCCAGGAATTAAAATTTCCGTGCATCAACAATGTCAATTTGCTTCAAACTTAATTTTTTCTGAAGATTGGTAATTTCATAATAAATATTGTGATGGTCCTTATACTTACATTTTTCATCATATTTTTAATTTCTTTTTTAATGGTTTAAATTGGTGTTCACAAAGGGATAGCTGAAGTTATGCTCTCATTAACAATAGCATGTTAATAATTACAAGGTTGGTCATGGTTAATTACTACTCTTCATTAAACACAACACATCAGGAAACTGCGGAGGGCTTCTGAAGAGTGTCTATCCCATCACTGCTACTCAGTGACCTAAATCAACCTTAATCCAAAGTCTGTGATGGAGTTTCTAGTCTTCTGTATCCAAGCAATTAACACAGAAAGGAAAGCCACATGTGCAAAGCTTCATGCACACAGACACAGCAAAACTGTTCTCACAGCACTCGTGGTGTGAAGGACCCATAGTGAGCTAGCAAGTACTGTGCATGGTTGAGCTGAGCAGAAAAGCTCCTCAGGGAAAGAAGAGGTAGGATTGGGTGAAAGAATGAAACTGGTAGGCATGACATGTTAATGAGCTGTGTCAGGGCCATCTGAGGTTTGGGGAAGATAATTGCTACTTGAGAATAAAATTGTCTTTTTTTCTGTTCAGGACAGTGTTCTTTGGAGCAGTCCAAGAACACTTAGTAAAGCAAAGAAGTCAAAGGAGAATCCTGGAGATGAGCTTTTTTCAGTCCAACAATTCACTGACTCCAACCAGCTGTTTTATCCTTAAACAAGCAGAATACAGGATCAGTTTCCAAAAGGAATTTTGACTTGTAAAAACACAATTATTTTTACATTGTTTCACTGCTGGTCATTTAGTTCTTGCCAGATAAGAAATCAGACTGCCTCTTCCACTTCTTGCACTCCAGGTAGCAAGATGGAAGAAAATTCTAAGATTCTCTCTGCTTTAAAGGTCAAGGAGAGGCTCTGTTTGTTTGTTTCTTTAATTTCCCAGCCAAGTGACTTCCAAAAGTTTGAGTTTCTAAATGGCTAATGCCCCTATTGTAAGCATCCTTTCATGATTGTGACCAATTTTACATCTTTACCCTGTTTTTCTGCCCTCCTTTTCTCTTCTGCCTTTAAAATAAAAGAATTTCACCTTACTTGGGTGAACAGGTTCTGTCAGCTAATAACATGAGCAATTAAAGAAGCATTAAATGACAAAGGAATGACCTGTAGTCTCAAGGATGGGTGGAAGTGTTACACCTTTTGAACTGTACTTCTACTGATAATTAACATTTTGTACCTTAGGCGGCTTTCTGAGCAGGTTTTGTACGTGGCAATATCATGGGATTATACTAGTTTTGACAATTATTTTTGTTTCTCTCCCCCTGTCTTCCTTTGTGTCTCTAAACACACACACACACACACACACACACACACACACACACAGATAGACATATAGCATTGAGTCTAATTTTGTTTCCTCCCGTGAAACATATAAAAACTGATACAATCATAATGGATTTGACAAACTACTTGGAAACCTTTCACAGGATTCAGCACACTGCGGGAACGCAAAATAAAGCTCTTTCGCAAGCTGTCCTCTCTCTGGAACTACAAGGGAAGGTGGCAAAATAGGTCCAGTACTTACAGACAGTACAGCCAAAATGAAGAATCAGATGGAAAGCAGCTTTGCTACCTTTTTGTGAAAAAGGAAAACACCAGTTTTTTTTCTTCTTGCTTACCTATTTATTTATTATGTACACGCTACTGTCTCTGTCAAAAATAACAAAGCCTCTATTGACAAGATGGTAATATGAGGAAAATTCTCTCCACTGTTTCCTACAAGCCAGCCTCACAGATTTTTCACGTGATAAATAATGGCCAAAATATATACATATATATCCCATATACATACGGGTTGGGGAGGTGGGGAGAGATGGAGAGAGAGCTGTACATCACTGAGCAAAGCACAGCTACGTTAAAAATCTCGGGGTAAGAAAAAAGTCATCCATTTCTGTCATGACTGATTTGCAAAAGTTCCCATTTGAGAACATGAATAGCAGTGAACAGTTCAGCATATCTGTACATACAGTGCATCAGAGAGGGAATGCATAAGTGTAAAGACTATTATGCTTGCACATCATGAGGTCTGCTTCTTTGTTTCTGGAAAGACTGCAGAGTTGGCACTAAAGACTGTCTTGTTCCTGTGTGTATGAGCCAATACATTGAATACCCATGTTTCTCCACAGTATTAAGCTGTTCCAACAGCGGCAGGAAGGACAAAGTGTTTGTGAGAGATCTGCTGTTTAATCCTACAGGGTTTAGAAGGCCACTTTTTGCAATGAGAGAGACTGATTTAATGAAGCTGTTATAATTCCAAAGCTAGATTTTACTAGACACTCTTTTTTATTAACTAATGAACGTCCAATGTGAAACTCTTGCAGTACAAGGCAGAGAGGATTTCTTGTCCCTAGTCTTTGATGTTGACTCTCAGCTGTATAACATTCCACTACAATGATATTTCTGGGGAAAAAATGTGGAAAATAAGGTGGTTTATGGTGTTTTTATCAATAGAAAGAAGAAGAATAGAAAAAGATTGATGGAGGGAGATGTGTATTGTTTGTTTGTTAGACTCACTAAATTTTATACTGAAGAATGAAAGGTAAATTTGATTTAATATATGGATTTTTAGATTGTAATGATGAACATCAATATGCCAGCCACTATCACATTTCCTCTAAGTCTACAGTCCATAATCCTGCCCAGTTCTCCTAAACAGGGTTAAAAGAAATCAGATACCTCAGAACAAGAGGCAAAGCAACAAGAAAGGCAACAGAATCAATAAACTAGTGAAAAAGAAATACAGTGGGGAAAATCAGGTATTTTCCCTGTACCAGTGTCCATCTTTTAGCTATGATAGATAACTATGCTTCCTTGGTTTGTTTTTTCTTTAGCAGAGAAAGTTTAACTTACTGTTTAAATACAGGACAAAAGTTCTTTTGGCGAAAGGTCTTTATTGGAACTCTCTCAGCTAATTGAGAAGTAGTGAGAGTGGCCAGCCATGAGACAGGAAGTAGCTATGTGCTCCTGCTCTAAAAAGAGTGTTTTATGTCCACTAATCCTTCAGGAAGAAACACTGAATTTGATTAAGGTTTTGGGATGGTTTGGTTTTTCGTTTCTTTTTGAGGGCATGATTGATTCTTCATCTCTCTCATTAATGTTATCCCACCTTGCAGAAGAATAATAGCAACCTGTCTAAATAATTTTCAGATTTAGATGCTCACCCAGAGAGAGAAAGGTATTACTCCTAAACTAATTCCTGTATTTTGCATCAGGCAATCAGTGCAAACATCTTTGGCATAGGTATCATAATATTGCTCCTAATATCAGACATGTGTTTTTGCAAAATTGGAGAGTTATATTCTAATATTAAATGTAATACATTCATTGAATATATTAAAAATAAATTGACTTTATAAAAATCACAACATAGGCAAAGAACAGCCCAAACCACAGCAGAAAGGCTGCATCTACTCTCTCCTTATAAGAGAGTTGTAGTAAATTGATTAAATCCAGTAAATATGTTGATAAACTACTGCCATCCTAAAGAATCTGCAAGAAAGGATGTCAGGTTTAAGAATCTTCTCAATTTTAACATCTTGATTGTTTTATTAAATGCCACTCGGGTAATTTTGAATGAGAGCAGTCTTGGTGTCAGTTTCTGATGTGGAAGTCACATCAGTGGTGGAATCAGATCATGCTGAGATTTTAGATCCAAGTAGGTGGATGAGTACTGGGATAAGGACCCTGCTGAGACCTGTACAGCATTGGCTAGCACTCCAAACCAGATAATAAGTTTAGGTGTCAACAGAAGAGGAAATACAGCTGCTAAAGATTTAAATGGTTTTCTAAGGTTGCCCTCGAGGACCTGGAAGAAATTTAGGTTCCTAATTCTCCATATAAGAAGGCATATTTGTAATTCTGATTCTTTTGATCCTCCTATATCAGAGTTTTAGATATGAGAGGAATGATTTTTTAAAGCAAAAGCGTTGGTCCTATTCGCCACTCCTCTGTTTAATGCAGAGCATTTTCACAGCACACAAGATGAATTCTCTTCAAAGGAAACTCAGCTGCACTTCCAAGGAGAGTACCCAGTGAGCCTGTAATTGCTAATAGATGTTAGATAAGATTTGACTAGAGCTAGTATGAAATAAACCTTTTGAGATACATTTAGTATAGGTGTCATGTCCTCAGTTTCAGTTGGTTTTGTCCTTGAAACTTGCTTCAACTAGGTGCTAAGGTGGAAATAACCTTTCCAAATCCCAGATCAGATTCTTTTGTTTTCTGCAACAGTTCCAGCGTTAACATAATAAATACATTGTGGTAAAGTGAACATACACCTCATGAAGGTCTAGGAAAGCTCTTATCTCTCTTACTCTGGCCCTCCCCCACCACCACAAATGAGTGCTTGTCACCATTAGCTGTCTTGGTTTAGAGTGATCCGACATGTTTTGGTGTTTTTCTTACTTTAATACTTGCTTTCTTTAAGCATCTGAAAGATAAGTCTGTTGTTTCAATAAATTAAACAACAGCAATACATAGCTAATTTATATTTTTCCATAGGCTTTCTCAAATAACATATGTTCCTAAATTTGGCATAAATTTTATCTACTTGCTTCTGTTACAAAAGAACAGAATGGAATATTGAGGGTTTTGGCTTACGTATGCATACATTCATTTAGAATTTGTATCTCTTGCACAGACTGAGGTATTTCTTATTCCTTTATCACTGAAATTGGTAATCTCTAGTGTCCTAGATTACAATGTAAAACGTAACCAAAAGCTTGTATTCTATTATCATCTTCACAAGCTGTTAAAGCAGGTGGGGCAGTGTTTGTTATCTCCTACCATGACTCATCCCTGATAACTCCCTCCGGTGGCTATCTCCGTTTAATGGGCAACCAAGGGCCCACTGCATGACTCATTGAATTACATCATCCCATTGTGAGATGCTCCACCCAGGGGGAGGAGCCAAGCATTCCCACCTGGATATAATCCAGGATTTGGAACAGCACAAGCAGCCCTTGCGTACTGGATTCCCAGAGGACAAGGACTACTATTGGACCTTCAGGTGAAGACCAGAACCTTCTACAGAATCACTGCTTCAACAGGACCACTTCATCTGGATTGCTACTACCACTCTGACTAACAGGGGGTCAGGTTGTGTCCTGAATCTGTCAATGTTCTTGTACTATTGCATTTATTTTAATTTTCATATTAAATTATAATTCTGACTTGTGATTTTCCACTGTTTGTTTTCAAACTAGTACATCTGGGATTGCCTAGACATGATCTAGCTGGACTTGTTTTGAGCAGAGGTTTGCACTAAATGGTCTCCAGTGCTCCTTCCAACTTAAATTACGCTATGATGCTATGATTTTGTGGCATAGCACCATTTATCTCAGTTGTATCTGAGACATAGACGAACAACTCCATTTATTGCATAGCATTCCTACTAATATTTTTCTTGTTTGTTTTCTTCTTAATGCAGTTGAAATAATGGACATCTCATCATCAAACCTGAGCTTAACATATCATGATCACTTGCATTATATGAAGCAAAGAGCTTCTTCTGAAGGAAGAGTCTGTAAAGAAGCTGAAGTATAATGATGTGACTTGCTGAAACAATTTTAGACAGAGTTTTTTACAATTGTTAATGTAGAAAGAACAGTATAAAATGACATATAAGCCCAGGTATCTTTTTTCAGTGAAGTAATAATAATTATATACTGGAATTTTCCTCTTAAGCACAAATTTAAAGTGTACTGAAATTGTTTAATAAGTCAGAAATAAAATAAATATAGCCTTTCTAAGGCTTACTCATGAGAGAATGTGGATGTGTTCAACTGATCCATTCTGACTGCACTAACATTTTTGACCAGTTTCAAACTACTTCTAACTGTAAAAATAGACTATTATGCCCTCAACAGTCAACTGCATATTTTTTTAAAAAAATCTGGTTTCATTCATATAGGAAAAATTAATAAAGCACATTTTCAATAAAAGTATTAAATAATTACATATGCATTTCGTTACTTAACACTGTTGGAGTTCTACAACAACTTTCCTACTCACCTTGCTGAAAAATACAGCTTCCAGAAAAAAATTCAAATGAGGATAAAAATACAGTTAGAAGAGATAAAGTGAGAAGGTAAATACGTGTTTGCTTTCTGACAGGTTCCTGGTGACACTGGTAGCATCAGTCCTTGTTGGTTCTGACACAGGGTGCACAGCTGGATAGTGATGACTACAGCTGGGCACTGCAAGAACCAAAGAACAATGGATCAATATGACACATCAGTTTGTCTGTTCTGAAAGAGTGGAACAAACTTAATTGAATAAAATAAGATTTGTAAGTACCCAGTTACCCTCTGATGTTAGTGACTACCTTAGAAGACCAGACACAAGTAGTTACTTGCCTCTTTAGTGTGATATTCCTATGAAAAACATTCCTGTGCTTGAAAACCACAAGCCCTTGCACATGCGTATACCAGTTCATGATTGCTGTGTTCCTAACAAAGCACAAAAAATCTGAATAATTTGGTTAGTAATATTATTTTTAGGTCTACCACATAACTGTTTAACTATTTAAAAACCTTTCCTACAAGCTACTGTGTTCCTGTGGCAACAATTGGTGTCCAACAATAATAAGGTTCTTGTTTATTACTTGGCAGGAGATTAACTGGAAAAGGTCAGTCAATATGTAAGAGGAGTGAGACTATTTTATTTTTTTGACTACCCCTTTAAGAGTGAAGTGAGCCCTGTGGGAAGAGCAGAGCCATGAGTTAGGAGCTAGGCTGACATAGCTGGTGATATCAAAAGCCTCATATTAGGTGTTCTTCTACATGTACTTTATGTTTTACTTAATTTGTTTTTCCCTTTAATCTCCAATAAACATTATCTCACCTGAAAGATATTTGCTGTTAATCTGGGAGAAATCAGAACTGAACTCATTTAGAGAAATGATATCATCCTCTGAAGCTTGACAGTGTGACAGGACAGGTGGAAACCCACTGTGTTTGCACAACAAGAATCTAAAATAGGAGACTCTTCATTTCCTTTGAGTATGTTTCCCTTAGGGGGGCTTCAGAAAAACAGGATATATACTTTTTGGGGTTTTTTTTAAAAAAAAGGTTGCTGAGACTGGGATCTGCTTGCTGGTTTTATCAACGAAGCTGCATCAAAATGTAACTTCAGTGATCAGTAAATTTATGGTATATGTCATTTGAGCCTTATCTCTAGCATGGAAAAAAGTATTCCGTTAATGTTCTAAAATAAAATGGCTGTAAGGTTCAAGAAAAATAGCGATCCTATACATGTTTATACACTCTGTTTCAGCCCTAAATAAACATAGTTCAGAGATGTCCCAGGAACAGATTAACAGTGAAAAACAATTCCCTGTGACTGCATACATTCACTTTAAGGATTTCTAATTTGCTAAATATTTGCCTACAATTTTCTGTCCAATTTCATTATGTATAGTTGGGCTTTTAATTTGCATTCCTTCCTCATCATAGTTTACTCACGTGGAATAATGTTTTTAATTATTTTCCTTTGTATAACTCTCTGAAATATAGTACTTGGAATGGGGTAGATTTCAGTTGTTCAAGTAGTTATTGTAAAAGCTAGTAAAAGCTGGAAAAAAGCCACATCTCTTTTATTGCAGCTGACACACTACATTGATCTAGCAGGAAATCTGTCTGTTACTGAGACAGATGGGGGAGCTCTGGGACTCGGTTTAACATGGTTGAAGCTCCTGCAGATGCTGATATTGTACACTGACAGTAGCTGAAGTCTGAACAGCAGAGTTTACATGCCTGAAATAAATTGTTTTGATTAGAACCTTTAGGAAAGAAATTCATAAGGTACAGTTTTATTGACTACTTGCCAAACAACACAGACCTGTGCTCTGTAAGCTTGTTTTGTTCTTGTAAGTCAAGCACCAACTGGGCTCTTATTTTCTAAGGTTACGGACTTACAGCATAATACATTATCATTTACTCTGAATTATTACAGAGAGAAGAATCAGAAGCAGAATGCACATTCATTTCTAACTGTAGTTGACCTTAGGAAAAATATTTTTTAAAGTAATCTACGCATTTTTTTATCTTCGATGGGTGTATGAGAAATTTGCTATTGATAAAAATGTTTTCAGAACAAAATCGCACATATAAAGCAAATTTATGGCAGTGATGAAGAAAAGAATAAAATTATCACTTCTAATTATTATCAAAAGTGTGCTATTTTATCATAGAATCTGGGCGGGGGGAGGATTTAGGTGCCATTTCAGGTTCTGTTTTATTGACAGTGAGAGACCACTCTCTTTGTGGCATAGTGCTATTGTGATCACCGAAAAAGAACTGAAAAAAATGTTGTTCAAGGCACAACTAATATTTTCTTCCCCTAAGCAAAATCTATATAATATTATTGTCACTAAGGCCATTATTTGTTGCACTGTTATTTTGGAAATTAGTATGTATAGGTACCATTATGTTCATTTATCATTGTCTGTTCTGGTCTAATGCATTTAAATGCATAGTCTGGTTGCTAAAACAGAGCACATGAAAATTTGCATTATGTTGTACCACTCCAATGATAGAGTTCTGGCTGCTCATTGCCATGTTTATTTTTAAAATCAACATCTTCTTCTGAAGATTACTTTTATTTCAGATTTCTTATTGTTTTTAAAGCATAGTAATTTGAATAATACTAAAAACCAAAATAAAACATGACAAAAATACCCCACAAGAAGCCAGAGAGGTCATTAGCTGTATCCATAAGCAACAAGTTAGCTTTATGAATTTTCAAATCTGCTACAGCATCAAGCTATTGCCTCATGCCCAGCTCCTCCAGCATATTGATCCATATTTTTATTGACAGTAGAGGTTAGATGGCTTTTAAACCTTCTGACAATGAACATTACCAGAGTTGTTTTACGTTTTGCTTCCCACTTAGCTGAGACAATTTATTTTCATAGCAGAAGCTGAGAATAACAAATAAGAGGTTTCAGAATATCCCTTTTCTCAGCTATGCAGTAAGTTGCTTGACACAACACATTACTGACACAGGACACTACATGACCAAAGTAACAAATCGACGCTGTGGTTCAGAGTGGGCTCAATCCAGCTGTGATGAGGGCTTGAAAGCCCTCTGCAGAGCTGCATCATGTCACCTGAACACTCCATTCCTCAGGCAGCCATGTGAATGGGAAAGCTTCCTGTCCTTCAGAACCAGTAGAACTACATCTACATATTAGTAACAGTATCTAGACAAAATGTTCAAAAGAAGTTAATCATTTGGCTGGAGCTTCATTGCTCATTCATTCCATAGGATTCTGTTTCAACAAAATATGTTTTGTAAATTATCATTCCTTAAAAATAAGACAGCCCCAGGCAGCCCCATTATTAAGCCAAGCTTGTGTACTAAGCAATCATATTGCTAGGAAAAAAAAAGCAGCCTATTCAGGCTTCTGAGCTGAATCATCTCTGAAATAGACTTTCTCTGTTGACTGTGTGCAGGAACCTTAGTGAATAATCTATATTTAGTTTGATTGAATATTTCACCACAAACCCTCAACCGTAGCAACTCATATTCTTGTTTTTACCTAATTTGATGAACTCTTAACAGATTTTTCAGAAGTGAAATCTTGCTGTTATGATAGTACAGTGAGATTGTTGTCTCAAAAGCCAAAAAAAAAAAAAAGCCCCAAATTTTGAAGTTTATTAGGAGTGGGATAGAAAATAAAATAGAAAGTATCTCTATGTTCCTGTGTAAACATGATTATTGTTCAAAGCCTAAAAAAAAGGTAACATAAAACTTGAAAAGACTGATAGAAGGTTGATAAAAGTAGTAACATGGGACAAGTGTCATAAGGCAGGGGGGCAACCCACACCACTAAACAAAGACACATGCTCTTAATGTTACAATAGTGATATCAGGGAGCAAAAGGACAGATTTCTGCTATTTTCTGAGTGCCAAGGAACAAGTAAATGGCACTAGCCCTTCACAATCTCTTCTGGAACAAGAGAACATCAAATGGTTACCTAACAGACAGAGTGGTGGGCTAAATAAATCCTTGATCTGGGCTACTGCAGTCATTATGTTATGGTTTTGATCTACTGACAAACCAATCTACATAAAAAATGAGCCCAAGTATTTTTTTCCCTTATGTTCTATGTGGGATTGTGTTTTGTGATCCAGTGCAATTGCCCTTTTTCAGGAAGATATAATAATAGAAAAGAGACACGGAGGGTTTCCTCAGAAAGGCTATTTTAATTTTCTCATTTATACCAAGGCAAATCAAACTGAAACATGAAAATATGAATTGTTCATTTTACTTGGCAAATGCAATACTCACTGTCTTGTATGAATTGAACACATTGCTGAGAACATAGTGCAATTTATTAAAAGAGCTATTGTTATATTTAAATGCATGGATAACCAGGGAGCATGTTGTCTGCTAAGGCCAGACTGAGTTAGCTCTCTTCATTCCCTGTCGAAGCTGAAAGCACAAGAGTTAGTTGGCTCCTTCCAGTTATCTTGGGTCCTAGATTACCATTCCCAATCTCTTTGTTAATTTAAAGCCAGAAGGCTTGGAAAGTGATTTTCTTACTAGAGGCACATGTCTAAAGATACTGGTTAGTCTATATTCTAGAGAGAAAGTATTGTTTCAAAGGATCCCATTTCTTTTGTAAATCTGGGGCTTGGAATACTATAGAATCCATATGAGCATGCCTGAACTGATGTCACTGGAAAACTAATTGCAGTGTATTTAAGTATCTGTGAATCATTTTTGCAGTTCTATACAATAAACAGATGAAGAAAGCATAATATGGGATAGTTACATTTTACAAACTTTGATCACATTGTAGTATTTCTTTGGAATATGTCATCTTGCCAAAAGGTAAAAGGACCATATGATCATCTAGAAGGCAGCATATGCAAATAAATATGGTAGCAAGTAAAACATATGTTTAATCTTCCCACTTCATCAATGTAGAAAGCTCAAGAGTTTTTGTCCACACAAGCCAACAAATCTTAAGGCTTAAACTATGTTTCTGCTACTCCCTTTTTCTTAGTTCCATAGTTATATATCTCACAAAAAGCTGTACAGAATTATTTATTTTAAAATAAATTTTAGAAAAACTCCTACTGAGGGTAAAACTAGACATATACAGGCAAACTTAAAATTGAAAAGAATTGCCTAAGAATGTACTGAATTTGTTCACCAAGTTTCACACATCATACGTGATCTATTTATACTGAAATGAGACGAAATAGTTCACAGTTTTGACAAAGTATAGGAAAGAGGCATCAATCATCCCAAAGGCCAACACAGTGGAACATTTAAAAGTCGTACTTCATAGATACAAGGTGACAGAAAATGTTCCATACCTGTAATAATTTGTTCCAGTAGTTAATTAGACATACTCTTAAACCTGTGTGTTTTATTTCTTATCTGAATATAGTTACATATTTGCTTCAGTACATAGTTTTTTAGCATGCTTTCCCCCTCCAGATTACACAGCCCTGTAATGATATGTATTTTCTTTCTGTGTAGCTACTTACAGAGTGCAACAAAATCAGTTCTCAGTTGTTTTTCTAAGAGCAACACACATTAAGGTGCTTTGGATTTTTTTGTGGGTTTTTTATTTGCTCACATTATAGCATTTTCTACATATTTTGAGTGACTACTGCCCTTTTTTTAAATAGATTGCTATTTTCAGTCAAGAAAAAAAGGAATTTATTCCAAAATTCATGTTACCTATGCCATGTATGTTGAATTTGGGCATATTCCACTGGTTATCTTCTCAGGGATCATTTTTATTTGCTCTTTTTGAGGAATACTCATTCTGGAAGCTAGTGTAGTGTTGTTTTTCTTCCATTGTCTTTCATAAATTACCATTTCCATTAATGGCCAATATTTTTTTGGGGGGGGAGAAAGAATCAGCCGCTGGGTAGAATTTCTCTCTAACCTTTGTTTAGATATCACTTGCATTTGCTCTCCTCCCATTCCATTGTCTCAAGATAAGAGCTCAAAACTGGTGTTTTTATTAGCAAAAAGTGTGGCACTAGAAGATGTACCTTTATGTGTACAATATTTACACTATTTTTGGGAGTTTGCTTTGGAGTATTTCTGTGGTTCAAATGCTTATTAGGTTTTGTAGTACATCAGGCACCCTCCTAATATTT
The DNA here is from genome assembly GCA_013399195.1 of Dicrurus megarhynchus. Taxonomy (NCBI): domain Eukaryota; kingdom Metazoa; phylum Chordata; class Aves; order Passeriformes; family Dicruridae; genus Dicrurus; species Dicrurus megarhynchus. The sequence goes on along the minus strand of VXAD01013230.1, from coordinate 365,014 downwards.
GCCTTCTGGCCTAGGGTCATTGGTAGAGTTTCAGTGTGAGGGCCACAAGACCTCTTATGTAACATTAAGCAGAGCATACTGCTTAACACTAGGGTGCTAAGGAAAGTTGCTTTGAAAGTACACTCATCATTTGAACTAAAACACAAATGTAGACATTCATTAGAATTTCTGGATCACTCTTCCAAATAAAATGTTACCTGAAATCACTCATGTTTTATTAGTGCTTAAACATTTTTGTCTAATTTTTTATTTTCAATATTTATATTGATAATTTAATTTTGGAAAAATTCAAAATGGTATATTATTTCAAAATAAAAAGTTGAAATATTTCAATGTTCAGCTTTTCATTACCATTTTTTAGTTGTTAACTTCACCAGTTAAGTTTAAATAGAACAAATATTATGAATATTTTGTTTGAAAACAAAATAATTTTATCTAAAGAGAGAAGAAAAATTACACATCAAATTATTATTTAAGCAACCATCCTTAACCATAGCTTTTTCCTCATTCACTACTACTTCAATATAAACTCATGGCAGAGACCTAAAGGAGGGAACAAACCCAAATACATACTGAAGTTTTCAGGTCAAGTTGTAACACAATTCCAAAACTTACCTTATTTAGGATAAGAAGTCACAAAAACAACAAATAGATCATGAAGAACAGAGCAAGAAGTCATCAGTAAGCAGATAAAGGGAATTTGTTAACATTGCCCAATTTGATGATAAACTATTGTTTTTTCTCGTAGCTATCGTAATGCAATAATTTATTTTGAAAATCATTTTTTTACTGTATCCTGTGAGGATAATAATGTTTTGGTTTATATAAAGTGTTGTTTTAATCAATGTTAATTAAAATACGATACTAGTAAAGCGTCTAATATTTCTCTAGTGATCCTATTCATCTGCTCTCTGAGGGCATAGAGAGATATCAGATTTTTAATTGCTGTTTAATATGTTTTTTATGAAGAGTAGAATGCTTTTATAAAAAATTCTTTTCATGATTTTTTATAGTGCAGTGTGACAAATAAGCAATTTGAATCTAAGAAGTCTCCTTCTACACAGAGTGTTTGCTACTCGGAGTAATAGCCATAACACTGGAAGTAATTCTCGGGGCAATCCTTTGGAAAAAAGTATTTCTAGTGGTGGTCCACATATAGTCTACAAAAATAAAACCAGTGGAAGAAATTGAATTCAGTCTACACTTTTTATCTGAAATATGGCAGACTAGAAGAATAGGGTGAAAATAAGTAAAAATATTTAAAACAAAACCCACATAAGATATGAGAGTTTTAGAACTAGATTCTTATCCTCTTTACCTAGAGTTGGAATTGTATGTGAACCATGAATCTACTAACATACTTTATGGACATGCAGTTTTAAAAGTTACCAGCATGATCATATCACAGAATCAGAGAATCACAGATTCATTTATGTTGGAAAAGACCTCTGAGATCACTGAGTCCACTCAATATATTACAAAATGTTTTGACAGATTAAACTAATGTACTGATGAATTCTCTGCCAATATTGTCCTCACCATTGGATGACTCAGGTCCACTCTAATTTCAGGGTGCAGTGGATGTGGCTGAAGAGAATTTCTGAAAGGAGTTGATTAAAGTTTTTCATTTATCAGTTTAATGGTTGAACTGAAGTGTTAGAGTTAAAAAAACACAATGAAACAAATCCAAAATGTGCAGAAAATAACAAGAGCTTTTTCTTTAAAATTGCGAAACAAGAAATTAAAATGTTGGCAATATCTTGAAAAGCATTTCTGTTCACCTTTGTTTCCTTTGAATGGAAAGAACAAAAAGGGGTCATAATCGATCCTGATCTGAATGCAGATATAAGAGGGACCTCATCTACACAGGAGTGGAAAGTTATCTATGTGTCAATCATAAACCTCACTTAGTGCTATACCATGTGAGCCATAATTATGGCTCAGTTTATGCTTGGGAACACAGTTCAGGATAATGCATTTCATTCTAGAACAGAAATTACTATGTGTGTATCTTTTTTATGAGAGGTTTTGGGTTTTCTTAAGAACCATTTTTTTCTCAAGGTGCTCCAGAGAGTTTGGCATAGTCTCCAATTGCAGTAAGAAACCAGTTCAGTATTGGAATCAGTCAAATTTGGATAAGAATGGAAAGGAAATGCATTTTCTTTCTTGGCTGGTTAGTTTAAAAACAAAATGCACAAAAAAAGAGGTTGTTTTTCTGGTCTAATGGGGCTCAGTTACCATCTGTAACAAAAAAAAAAGTGAGTAGACTATTGAATCTAATTATATTATTTAGGAATCAATCAATTTAAACCATTTGTTTTGAACCTGACTCAGTATACAAGCCTACTCCCTTTTATTTTAAAAATTGCCACATAATCTAAATTTTAGTTGCAACAAAAAAAAAAAAAAAAGAAAGACCACCTCCCCCCCACAACAAAAAATCCCCCACAAAATCCCCACCAGGAAAAAGCTTGTGGAATATATCTTTCAACAGCATTTCTCAACCATCTTTCAATTCCATATGAGTGCTAAGTTTATTTTTAGTGTCAGAATAAGGACCAGCATTGTCTAAATACTGAGTAAATCATTAATATAAATATATAGATAATACTTTTATTTCATAAGTCTTCAAGTATGTTCATTTCACAGTTAATATAATATTTCTTAATTAAATATCTCTTTTATTCAACATTCTTCCTTCCAGATGAATTTTGTGAATCCAATCTATAAAGTGGATGCACATTGACCTTTTTGGATATAGTAATAGTATTGAGTAAGTTCTTAAAACTAAGTATTTTCTGGCTTGTTCTTTAGAAATTACCTGAATCTCCTCTACTTTCAGAATTTACAGTTCCTTCCTGGAATTTTATTAGATCGTAAACCTGAATTTGATGTAATGAAAAACAGGAGTACTGAGAAATATTGTGGGAGGTTTTATCTACCTGGCTGTGTTGCAGTGCCTTAAGTGAAGATTTGACCCGCTGCTTTCCCTCTGAAGAGCTGCCTTTTGATGTTGTGTGTCTGTTCTTTCTGCAAAATGAATGAGATGGTTCCTTATGCAATCCACCAAAAATAATTATTTTCCCATAGAATAATGGAAAAAATAGGACAGTCAAACAACTACTCAGGTTCAGGAAATATCCAAATTGGGGGTTTAATTTTGCCTTCAGACATTTGATCATACTCCCTATTTTACCACTGAAAATTAATTTATTAGTCTGAGGGCAGCATTGGTCCTATATGATTAATATGTTCTGACAAATTAAATTAGGTGTAGAATTATTCAATTTGTTTCCTTTTTACTAGTGATCAGGTACTGAATACATCACACATCATCAGTGCTTTCCACCCAGTCTTTGTCCATAAAACTGGATTTGGTAACTTCTTAACAAGAAATTTATAATTTTCCCTGAATATATATCATATTATTGACAATTCAGAAGAGGAAATTTTTTTCAAAGCAACAAATTATTCAAATTAGTTATAATAAGCCAAATGGATGTCAACGTGTGCTATACTGCCTCCTACAATTATGATGATAAAAGACCCATTAAGAAGTGGGGGGTGAGGCCTCAGGGAGGCATTGTCTCTTCAGGAGGTGAGGAACATGCTGTCATTCATATACTCTCTTTAGATGAAACTTTAATCTATGAGGAGTTCCTGCCGCCCTTAAAATAGAGTAATAATTACTACGTGAGATTGTGCCATAGCCTGGCCTAATTATTAAGGTCATTGGAAGTTTTCCCACTGACTTCACAGCTCGCAGAATTAGGGTTTTTTTTGATTTTTTTTTTTCTAAATAGTACTGGACTGAAACTCACATGACTGCTAAATGACTGGAATGAAACTCACATGAAGCTAAATTGCCTTTCTAAGGTCTCAAACAAGATTGTGCTTTGGGGGAAACCAGTCACTTTCTCCAGGTAATACAAGGAGGGGCTGAGTCCAGCAGACAGGAACCAATGTGAGGAAGTTAGGCATATCCAGTATTCCAGGCATGCAACAACGGCAATTCATAAGAATAATGCTAAATGAACACGAGAAGATTGAGCTAAGAGGGCTTCCAGACCAAGTTGTCTGCTACTGTATGCATTCATCCCACACCTTGTAACTTGCAGTTACAGGGAATTTGGTGTCTTTCCCACCTTGGAAGGCTGCTGCAGAGCCTGGAACTTGAATGGCCAGATTAGCTTCTTCTCAGAAGTAGGCCTTGAAGTTGATGATATTTCTTTACCACTTCTTTCCTCTTGGTCATATTAATTACATCCTTCTGCAACATGAACTCTTAGAACCATATACAGTATTCAGCTTACAATCTCTTCACAACTTTACTTAGTCTTTTAGTAAACTAAATGCTTTTGTATTGGCCTTTAATTATAGAAGAGTGACAGATCATAGCCATGCTATGAACAAGTGTTACAGCCTTTTCCAACTAACAAGGTCTTCACTATACATGTTTTGTTTTTTTGTATGATCTCTCATATGCAAACCCAAATACATGACACCATATTTTATGTTATTGGATTTTACATGATAAATAAGAGGTCTGAGAAGGCACTAGTCCACAGTTCCTAGTCCAAACTGATGGACTGGAGTCAATGAGTACAAAAGTCTATCTTCTCTTCATAGGACTAAATGTTTACTCACAAAGTTTACATCACCATCTCGTCACACTTGCAGATGGTAGGAAAGAAGCTGTGGTCTATTCCTTTAAGATAAAAGGTGTACAGAAGGAAGTGGGTGTGAAAAATCACATGAGTTTGAAGATTACTTTTTTATAACACTCCACTCCAAGAAAGCCATTTTCCAAAATGGAAAATGTGAAAGTGCACTTTAAATGTATTAAGCTATGTTAAAACATGGTGTTCGCTTTCAACATGAATAAATATAGGCATTTTGTATGTATTTTATGATGTATGTATTTTGGGAGTAGGACAGATATTTGCTCTTTCAGCAGTAGATGTCCTATAGAACATCACAGGTTAAGATTTGTTAGCCAATTCACTCATTTTTAAATGAGTCAGTCATTACCTTTTTAAAAAAGAAATCATATAACAGAAAACATCTATAAAACTCTCACTTCATTTCCGCTGATCTGATAGCTTTTTCTGTGGAATTACAAAATGCTAAATGGCTCATGAGGGTGAACCATAGCAAATAGAATCCTGATGTTCCCTTTTTTATTATGCAACAAGACTGTGAAAACGTCCCAATAGGTGTAAGAGGAAAACGGAATGAGGTGATAAATAATTTATAACTAGAGAAAACTAATCAGAACTCCTCAATTCCCATTGTCCCCATACAGTTGCTCAATTACTTCCTCGAAGGGGCCAAGAGACCAATAACCTGACGTCTGGGATATAAATGAATTTTATTATTAAGGAAGATATTAAAACTTATATTAGTACACTAAAGTAGCTAATCTAAATTCTGTACACAGTTTCTACCAACCTTTCCTGTGCCCTTCTTGATGGGGCTGCTTGCACAGTAGTGAGTTTTGCTAGAGCAATCTGCTGATCTTATGTAAAATCAGTGATTTCACCTTTACCATAGTGAGTTCTCATGCAGTCTCCGTGAGGTTTATAATACTTTTTTTGATTTTCTGTATGCTTATCCTGGTCCTTAAAAGAAAAAAAAAATCTTTATATATAAATAATACATACACATTAAGAAAAACTAACATAAAAGCATCCAAGTCTTTTATACAAGACCATCTTTAGAGTTCATTATTCCGACTACAACTGCCTACCCAAGCAGTGCGCATTGAACATCTGTATATCAGATGCAGACCTGACTTATTTGTAAGTAGACTAAGCATGATTAAGAATGAGAAAGAAATATTTGATTAGATACAGCAAGGCTGATGAGAATATTTTTTTTAAACTTTCATAAAAAAAGTAACAGTAACTGTCATCCTCACGTTCTGTTAAGTAATTTTTTTAACCCCCAACCTACCTTTGGAAACAACAACATGTATGCAACATAGCAGTGCTCTTCAAGGTAATTTTTTGTCATCAAAAAGCATAGTTTCCTAACTGAATTGTGCCTGGTCCTTCTCAATGCTCTGTAAACTTCCTTGGCCTTCTGCATTTTGCTTGAATTGCTTTGGTATTGAATGTTTGCAGTCAACAAGTGGAAGAAATGCTAGATGTTGATCTTATTGGGATGTATGACAGAGCTGAAGACAGAGCTAAAGTAGCATGTTGGTAACAGATATTGTGTTACTGGGTAATAAAGCTTTAAAAGTAGAGTTGAGAGGTGTTTATAAATAAAGCCCCCCAACAAATAGTTGACTTCTTACATACTCAAGCATGAACAGGCAGTTTACTCTCACAAAGGTGTAAAGCTTAAACTACCTGTGTGATTCTCAAGATTTTGAAAGTAAAAAAAACTTAAGATGATAAATCAAGGCTACCAATTCTCTTTAGACACAACTACTGAAGTAGGTAATATTTGCTGAATATGGTCTGTATTCTGTGATCCTCTGCACTGTTTTCCCTAATGTATTACTATTTACTATGTTTCACTTCAAACATTGCAATCTCTTCCCAAAATACTGCTCTCATGTGAGTTGCACAAAAAGGATATGATAAAGAACCAAAGTGCTCTTACTGAATTCACACTCTGAAATGCAGTGGATTGCTAAATATCTTGCAAATTCTGCTCCCACCTCAATGTATTCTACCATTTCTTCCTAATCCTTGTTCAGCTTTATCCAAGTTACCTTTGTAGCTTGTAACATTTCAATGACTTGGTTTATTTCTTCCTATCAGTTCTGCCTGGCCTTTACCCAGTCCTTGATTTGATTTCAGATATTCTACTTCACATTCAAAATATTCAATTAATGAATTATTTTAGTGCTGATAACGATGACTCAGTACTCAAAAATTATACATGACAAATAGAAAATATATCTTAGTATCTTAATTTTGTAAGATAAAACCTTCTTCATTTTTGAATAGACAAGATAACACTTTTTTTATTACCTACTGATGGCCAAACCCACTCTGCTTTAAACAGTATTGGTTTCCAGTAAAACATAATTTTCGGTTAGCATACTAATGTATGGGTCTCTCATGCTACATTCTTAGACAAAGACAAAATTATACAAAAACCTTAGCACTTGCAGAGATATGAACTTCCACTGTAAGTATTTGTATATATTATAAGTATAGGTATAAGGCGGCTGTATCCCATCCCAATGCATTCCCACATGCTATTTCTCACCAAGTTTGTGGGATCTACTCAACTCATCCAAATATTTTAACCGTGAGACTATTAGCCTGCTAAAAATCACTCACTTTTGCCATGATTGCTAAGCATATACAATTTAAAGAAAGGGAAAAAAATATAGAACAATCCAGTAATTTAATGCAGAAAATAACCATCTTACAAATAAATTCAAAGCTTCAATTTCTTTCTCTCTTCCAGTTTTTAAATCAGCCTGTATTCCTTTTCCTGGAGAAAAGCAAAAAATATAAGCACATGCATCAACATTGTTCCATGGCATTGATGCTAAAATTCAGCCTTTATCAAACTGTACTTTCTTAAAATAAAATGCAAATTTCACTGTTAGTTTAACTCTGCTTTATAGATACAGCTAGGGGAAAAAAACGGCTGTGTCTATACCTATGTATCTCTGTATTTTTTACCTTTTCATAGCTCTTAAGACTCAAACATTGTCAGGCCTGGAAAGGCATGGATTTGTGTTCTGGAAATAGCTATGAAGAGCAGCATAACAAATCAGTAGACAGTAGCAGATATCAAAGCCTATTTTGAAGAAACTAAAGGAATTCATACTTTGGGGTGTGAATTTAATTTTCTCACTAGCATAACCACTAAAGGTTTCAGCTTTACTCTATCTGGAATTGAATATGCTTCAAATCTTTCTGCTCTCAAATACTTTGAGTCTTTCTTCATACAAAGAAACTTTAGCCATGTTACAACATTTACCTTGTCATACTGCAGAAAAGATGCACATGAAACAAATTGAAACTCTGGTATTCAGTTATGCAGGATGTTTTTTGTATTGCTTTTTATTGTGCTAGTCTCACCCTTCACTGCAGATTTTCTGCACACAGCTCCCAAGGGAGAGGGAGGTGATTGTGAGGGCACTGATAGTCAAGTTTTGGGTTTCGGTGTTTTGCCTTTTTTTTTTTTAACCCCAGAGATTGTCTAATTTTTTTCACTAGTCTATAAGCATTCACACTTTTGAGATAATTTTGACGTTAGATTCTAAAGGCTTGGGTTTCTCAAACTTTTATTATTTATTTTATTAAACCTTTCTGAAGTGGAAGGAAACTTCATGGTAATAATCTCAAATGAGTAAAACTCATAGTTGAGCTACTTTGACAAGCAAATTAGCTCCAGTTGAAATCAGAATGTTCTCTTGTAAGTGGAATGCATAAACTCTTGCAAATTCAGGCTGCGTGAGCACCAGTGACTTTAACAAGCCCCAAAGCAGCTGGACATACCCTAGTATCTCTCCACAAGTTGGAATAATCACACAGTGCTCATTTTAAGAAGCTTTTTTGGTCATTAGACCTTGAGTTTAAAGTACTGAGTCCTCATAAGACCACCAGAAGCAGCTACAAGTACACTGCATGACCCAGAAATATATGTGAGATGAATTATCTAAAATATCAGTGAAGAAACACCATTACACATCAGCCTCAAAAGTACATTATAGGGGTAGATGTTCTACTTATATTTTGATCAAAGTCTTGAACTGAGTAAAATCATTATCTCTATTTATCCTTCAAGTGGTATTAGCGTACAACAGCTCTCTTCTGCTCCCCATCAAATATAACAAGACACGCCTTACCCCATAAGCTTGTGTAGAGAACTACATCAATTAAATAATAAGTTAATTTTGCAGTCAAATCATAATTACACATGGCTGCATACTGTAGGGAACAATGATCAACACGCCTAAATATGCAGGTGATCTGTTTTTCAGTGAACAAAACATCACAAGCTCATGTCCTATTTTCCTCCTTGTTTCTTTAGGTTCTTCCTTTCCAAACTCTTCCCCGCTCAGGAAGCCTCTCCTCCCTACTAATTGGTGGTCAGTTTTGACTTTTACCACAAGAAAAGGTGTTAAACCAGATAGAGAAAGAAAAAATGAAACAGCTGTAACAGCCAAAAAACATACATAATTTATTTGGGGAGCAATAATAGTAAAGCAATAGTATTTTGACATGAACAATAAGTAAAGCACCCTCACCAGCACTGACTTGGTGCTCCCATCTTCCTAACATCTTGTTGGGAATTTGTATTCCCTTCTTGTATACTATATAGTTCGGAGTCCATTCTATTACAGGCTTTGAAAACAAATCCTGTAAACCCATTCCTGAGTAAAGATTACCATTGTTTAAATTAGGTGTTTCCGCATTTCAGTGTTATTCACACCTTTGCTCTGAAACAGATAAAATGAACAAGAATCTCCCTTTTCCATTAATATTATTACCTCTATGAACATAAATTGTGACCATCAATACACAGTCATACATATGCACGTTGTGTGATCGTATGCACACGTATGCGTACATATCCAAGCTCTTCAACTTTATGTAAAAAATCCTTTACACCATAATTGCAACAAATACAGAAAATGTCCTAAATTTCCAAAGGAATAGAACATGAGGAAACCTACCTGTTGAATTTATTTATTGAGAGGAACTTGATAACTTTAGATTCACTAGAGGTTTTCTATGGATTTCAGTAGACTATGTTAAGCTTTTAGTCTGCAAGAGTTTGATTTTATTATCACTGGAGATGTGCTGCAAGGATGTCCTGATTGTGTCTTTTTTTGTTTGTTTATTTGGTTGGGACATGAAAATTTAGTATGTATTTATTGATTATTACAAAACTCGAGTTGTTCCCACCTCCTCAGCACGTTGTTTCAATCAGGGTCCTGGATTCAGACTGAATACGTTTCCAACTTTATCAAACCCATTATTGGTTCTCAAATCCAAAATTTTTCTTTTTCAATTTGTTCGTTTGATGACTTATGCCTTCTTTGTCTACAGCCGGAGAGAATTTTCCAGCTGCCACCTCTACTCCTCTGTCAGGCTTTTTTCTCCCTCCTTCCAGGGGCAACCAACAGTTCAACATCTCTTTCCTCTGCACAATCGTGCTTTACACATAGTTAACCATTACTACATGTGCTTCCCTTGGTATAGTAATTTCATGCTTTGCTCTGAGGAGGTAGGAAAATGTATACGAGTTTGATTCCATAATCACATGAAAACCTACCTGGTACCCTTTGGTTTTCCTTCCCCCAGGTCGTTTGGCCACTCTGGGGCTAGGCTGAGGCTCCAGGGGTAGGTTGTGGAGCATTGCCTCCAGTGTGCCAGGGATTGGCAACCACTGCCAGGCTGGGATACAGGCCCCAGGTGGTGGGGTGTGCAGAGCAGGGCATCACCTCACCAGGGCAATGCCCAACCTGCCCCTTTCCCCCACATACACCCAAAAAGTTTCAAGCCAGCAATCCTTCCAGTCTCTCACAGGGCTCTCCCAGAAGGAAATGGAAGACCTGATTACCTGGGATATGGAGAAGACTGAGAGACTGAATAACTTTTTTGCCTTGTGTTTCACCAGCAGGTGTTCCAGCCATACTACCCAAGTTGCAGGAGGCAAAGGCAGGGCCTGGGAGAATGAAGATCTTATTCACTGTAGAATAAGATCAGGTCTGAAACCACATAAAGAACCCAAGGATGCATGAGTCCATGGGACCTGATGAGACGTATCTGTGAGTCCTGTGGGAACTGGCAGAGGAAGCACAGCAGCCTGTCACTACCTAAAGGTACTAACATGGGCATTGACATGGGCATGTAGTGATAGAATGAGGGGGAATGGTTTTAAACTGAAAGAAAGTAGGTATAGATTAGATTTTTAGAAGGAATTCTTCACTGTGAAGGTGGTGAGGCACTGGAATATGTTGCCTAGAGAAGCTGTGGGTGCCCCATCCCTGGAAGTGTTCATAACCAGGCTGGATGGGGCAACCTGATCTAGTGAAGGGTGTCTGCCTATGTCCGGGGGGTGGGAACTAGATGGTTGGCCCCTTCCAACTCAAACCATTCTATAATTTTATAATTCTATAATTCTAAAACACTGACAGAATATTATAAGCCTTCTTTTTTCAGAAAAATATTATCCATTCAGTTTTCTAAAAGATACTCAGACAAAGTTGTTCTCATAATGTGAACTATATTATAAATTAATAGCACCCTCTGTTTTATTTAACTTCCTCTGTTTGGAAATATATGCTTGTAATGCTAGCTTTCAACTGCCTGATACTTGGCTTTGTCGTCAGTACAACACTAAGATGAATAAGTAAACTCTTCACTGTTGTTGGAATTGTAATTCCTACTCACCTGGGAATAGAGTAAACAATATATAAGTATACTTATTTGCAGAATTTAAGACCTGTTTTAGAAGCAGAAGAGCTAAGACCTTTGTTTAATGGAAGCTCCCATTTCGCAGAACTCTGCAAAATATGGAGAAAGAACCTCAGGGAACTTAAGTTGGGTTAATGTGCCGTGAATCACTGCTGTAACTCATTTAAACTCCAGTATGCTGGACATCACTGAGGGAACAGAGTCCTAAATTCTCAGGAGATGTGAATATTTTGCACCGGCCTTTCTCATATTTCAGGACACAGCGTTATCCTTTGGGACAGGTCATAACTGCCAAATACTCTGAGGCTTTATGCATTCATGTAGTATCTCAGCACCTTCTGCATAAAATCAATTGCATCAATAATTGCATGAAGTGGGTAAAAATACTGCGTATTTTTTTAAAGTCACTGTTTAGCAGTAGGAAGCTATGGAAGGGGGATATAAATGGATCACTTAACATGAAAAATTTAGGCATTCTCACGGGTTTTGGCAATTTTATTCTGATACTATGAAGGTAGTATACGTCTTTTATTGGAACCATACTAAACAAATCCAGTATCTTCTTTCTTTTCTAAAACTAGGAGATTCACTGAGTCATAACAGGAGCAAAAGAACTGTAGGCTATTTGTGTGTCTTCATGCTTGCGTCCATGTCATCAGCTGACAGGAGGTTTAAGTACTTGAGTTTGCTGTCTTTTTATATATGTATAAGGAGTCTGGGATAATACTTGAATTCAGACCACAGTTTGGCCTCCAACATGATGTATTTTTCATCCAAATACTTCTATTGAAACAACAGAAGAAAGGAGACATAAATTTCCTTTATCATCCTGAGATGGTAGTTTGTACTTATTGCAACAGGGATGGTTTCTGAAGTGAGTGGAAAGTGAGAATGCCTGTAAGTTTGTAAGTACTTGGGAATGCATTCATAGATATTATTCACATATTTCCACTGAAACTGTATTAAATAAAGTAAATACTGCCACATAGTCAATTCAACATGAAGTAGAGAATCAAAATGTAAGAGGTTTTGTGATCAGCAATTTTTCCCAGCTTGTTTTCAGAAATATATTTCTTGGATTACAATAAATGGCTCTTATGCTTTGTTTTCCAAATTTATTCTTAGAAATATGGTCCTTGAAACACAATGGCCCTTATGCTTGTTGGTACTAAGTGGTTATTTTTCAAGATTTTGCCCATCACTACCTGAGCATGAATTAATACTGAGAACTTTGATTTATGGATAGATGTATTCAGTATTTTTCTAGTTAAAAAGAGTATTATTTAACACAACAATGTATTTTTGATGACTTTACAACTTTCTGTAAAGTTGTTGGCCTCAAAATCTCTGCTAGTCACAGTTCTTCATATAGGAATAGAACAAACAGTTCAGTAACTATTCATATAGGAATAGAACTTCCAGTTCAGTAACAGAGATGGAAATGAAAGAAGGAAAGGGAAGTTTCTCATCTTATATAATTTAATTTTAGCTTCGAATCATTTGCATATACAGTTATCAAGAACTTTAATGAGGACTGAGTATTTAGATTCCTGCTACAATCTGGAAAATTTTAACTGAAATTCCCCTTTAATCATATTACCCCTGTTTGATACTTTGTCAAATGAGCTCAAGGTTCTTTAAATATCGGAATGCCGAGATATCAAGTACAGATATAAAGGAAACACATATGGCCTGAAGTAGGAACTGGGCATATGGAAACCCTAATTATGCCCCAAGGGAAAAATCAACAGCTGGAGAAACAGAAATAGGATCAGTTCTGTTCCTTAGGAAAATTGGGTTCAGATCCAATTGGATAAAGTAAAGATTGTATCTGGCCTTCCTATTTTCTTTAAGACACTACTCAAAAATGCATTGGGAGATAAAAATTGGTTACCCCATCTTTATTTGTATGAAAAAAGTATGAATTTTTTTCATAAATTCCAGCAAAACTATTTTACAGATTCAATCAGAATTTCTGGGTAGTTAAGTAATGACTAAAACATACAATTTTGTTGCTGGTGGATGACAGTGAGAAAGGGCCATATTGAACCACAATAAAGCCACAAATGCAGCCACTACAAAAGAAAATGAAAGGTAACTCCAATGTATTGGTTCTAGTGACTACTCAAAATTTCAGAAATGTACATAATTATGCCATCTATACCTTTTCACAAATCCTTTTTAAACATTTGTTAATTTTGTAAGGAACACATTGTTTTGGTAGTAAACTAAAAACATTTGGAATATTTTTAAGACTTTTTGCCACATAAAACTGTGGTAAAATTGCCATTTGCCATAAGCAGAAGTGCTTAAATGTCAAGATCAAGTGCCTTATAGATACTTTTAGTGTGCCTCCTCTTATAATTTGTTGTTTCTTCCAGTTGCTTCTCACATGTTTATAAAAAAATGTACTTTATTTCTCATATCTATGTTATCGAGAGACTGTAAATATTGTACATATATTCATGATTAACTCAATTTCATATATTTACAATGTACATTAGAAGCTTTAGGGAGTCAGCTATCCTTTCACTATTTTTAAGTTTTAATATAGTTGAATTTTGATGTCAAAGAGATGGACAGAGAAGACCTCTCTGGAGTTCGACAAAGGGAGATATAGGATCCTGCACCTGGGGAATAAAAACTTCCATGTAACAGCACAGACTGGGTGCTGACCTGCTGGGAAGAAACTCTGCAGAGAAAGACCTGGGGTCCTGGTGGACACCAAGTGTCCATGAGCCAGCAGTGTCCTTGTGGCCAAGAGGGCCAAGGGTATCCTGGGGTGCATTAGGAAGAATGTTGCCAACAGGTTGAGGGAGGCTCTACTCAGCCCTGGTGAGGTGCATCTGGAGTGCTGTGTCCTGTTCTGGGCTCCTCAGTACAAGAGGGACATGGAGCTCCTGGAGCAGGTCCAGAGGAGGGTGACAAAGATGATGAAGGGACTGGAACATCTCTGTTACAGGACAGGCTGAGGGAGCTGGGCCTGTTCAGCCTCGAGAAGACACAGCTGAGAGCGGAGCTCATCAATGTCTATCAGTACCTGAAGGGAGGAGGTCGGGAGGATGGAGCCAGGCTCTGCTCAGTGGTGCCAAGCAAATAGCACAAGAGACAATGGGCAGAAACTGATGCCCAGGAAGTTTCACTGGAATATGAGAAAGAAATTCTTTATTGTCCAGGTGTCCATGCACTGGAACAGATCGCCCAGGGAGGTTTTGGAGTGTCCCTCACCGGAGATATTCAAGAACCGTCTGGACACAGTCCTGTGCCGTGTGCTCTAGGATGACCCTCCTTGAGCAGAGAGGTTGGACCAGATGATCCACTGTGATCCCTTCCAACTTGACCCATTCTGTGATTTTGTGATTCTGTGTCACAAGATGTTATACTTAAATAATTCAATAAAAATTCTCAACATCCACTTTCTGCAGTATTCCTTGAGGGGTGCTACCTAACCCATGCGTACATAAACATAAATCCTAACCTTCTGATTTTCAGTTGTTTCATTTGATTATTAATTCCATTTACCAACAAAATATATTGAAGAATACATTTAGTGCAGGTAGCTCAGTGTGGTGTTACAGTGCCTGTTGCAGGCTGAGCTCTGGGTGGTGTGAGCCAGAGGCAAGAGGCTGTGAACTGGCACTGATCTTTGCACAGCAAATAGCATGAGAACTTGTGGCACCAGCCAGGTGACCAGACACTCGGAGAAGCAGTAGCCAACAGACTCTTATACCCTTAGACTGCAAGGGTATAAAAGCTCAGGGTTTCCTTTGTTTGGGATTCCTCCTCAGAAACACCAGCTCAAGATGTTATTCTGTTGCTGGACCATGCTAAAATTACTTAAAGGAACCAAAGGCTTGAGACTCTGCTACGGGAAACCTGGTGTTGAGCTGGTAGGAAAACCTGGTCTGACTCTGTGAATATGGTGAGTGTAGGCAGTCAAGTGGGTCCCCTCGGGTCACTGGAGCAATGCAGAACTTCAGTCCCAGAAGTTAAAGTCCCTGATGGGGGGGTTGTGAATGCCAGAGTGGCTCCCGAATGATCAGACAGGAAATTTTCCGTAATATTCAAAAGACATAAAAAGAAGTATCTTAATTAGGTATTTCTCAATTGTTCAGTTATCCTTCTTAGAAAAGAATTGACCCCCTGAAACCATTTTAAGGAAAAGTAAGCGTTCCTTTACTTGTTTAATTTACAAAATGCTCTTTTCTTCTTCCTTTGAAGGGCTTGGATTCTTGTACCCTATTCTTACTTTTGAAAATATTGTCCTTCAGTATATGCATATGATTAGTCATTTAACTTTGCTGCAACACTCCTAGTAATTTTCTATTTGAGTAAAAATTTTCTGCAGTGGCCATCTGAATTTACTGCCTTTGTGCTTTAAGATTTTGTTGTTTTAATTTGTTTTGCTTTCAAGGATGTGTTTTTTGTCAAGATACGAAAAAAAAAGGTGGAAACAACTGACAGAATTATTTCAGTATAAAAATGATAACTTTAACATAACAGGAAAAAATTAATAATATTGTATATTCAGTGCAATTTATAAAAATAATTTCCAAGTAGCCAAATAGCCAGTTTTTGTCTTTCCTATGTTTTTTTAAAAAAAATTAAAAAACATAAGTGTTGAAAAATCAAGTATTTTCTCTCTGATCCTTCTTCTTGCAGAGATATACCACAAGAAAAATTCTTTCCCAAACATGCAGAAAACATGTTTACATAATGTGTTATATCCATTACATATCTTTTGACTCTTACTTTTTTTATTTCAGTGTGACGACCTTGGTAAGAATCTATCCCATATTGATTCCTAGAAATCTAATGTAGGGTCTAGAATGTAAATCAAGTAAAACTGATGTGCTGTGGAAGGCCTGAGGCCTGACCAAATTAACAGCCCAGCTGGATCTTTTACAAGTTCTGAGAAAACTGGATGACACATTGCATATGCACCAGATCTTGATTCCCCCCTGGTAGGGCATGAGCAACCTCTGCAGCTCTTCACTGGATGGCATCCAAGTTCAGCGGTGTACTGAGGAGAGCCTAGTGGCACAGACAGAGGCAAGCATTTCTGGGTTGGAAAGCAAGGGAGAGTACGGCCAAGAAGTTGAAAAACAAATTCAAATGATTGCTAAAGGATAGTATCACAGGGAAATGACAGCACTCCACTGTCAGCTTTCTCTGCTGAGAGCACACAAACATATTTTCTGCTTCTCTTTTTTTTGCTTTGTTAGAACACAGTTAACTATTATTTAGAATATTCAGAATAAGTCACTGCTGAAGCATTTGAAGAAGGGGATTGCAGTTTGGTTTGAGCCTTTAACTTGAAATATGAAGACTCTCTAAATCAGATGACCTGTTCAGTCTTCTAGGGTACAAAAAAATTGCATTATACAGTGATGTTAAGAAATTCCTTCATACAGGATAGAGGCTCAAGAAGTGTCTGTAGACTAGGCATTTTACAGGTGTTTTTACTCCTGACAAAATGATTTTTCTATAAGTATTTACTCTTGGAATTTATGAACCCTACCTGTGATCTTTACTCATTGAAAATATGAAATGATTTCATAAAGCAGTATTAATCCCTTTTATTTCAAGTTTTAGTTCTGGTTGGGTTTGTTTTTTTTTTTTTTCTGTTTTAAATTTTATTAGAAATCTTAGATCAAGTCTAGAGAATTTCAAACAGATATTTTCATAATTATTTTCTTTCCATAAGAAGGTCAACTGTGTATGTACCTTTTTATATAAAAACATCTTGAAGTATGTCAACGTGATACTGATTCCTAAAAGTTGTAGATGTGTCGTGGATAAATAACACAACAAAATAATACAATTTAAAAATAATAACTGATTGAAGACAATATTGTTAGCAACATACTAATTATTATTTAGTATAAACTCGGCACACTATTATCCATGTCCAGAAAAGTAAGCACTCAAAAAATACATGTAATACTCATATTAAGTACTCACATACTTTCAACATCTCTCAATACAGGTTAGAATGGGGAGAAATAAATGAGAGTTTTTTATTTCCTGTCATATGCTTTTACTTTTGCTTTCTTTTCAGGAAACAAAAGATATATTCTATACTGCTGCTTGTTTTGATTCTTTTATTGAATTTTTGATGATACTTACAGCCTTGTAGGTTTCCTTGACATTAAGGAAGAAACCAGTGGGCTGGAAACTGACTGTATTATAAACATGATGCTCTTGGAATAAAGCTAATGTAACAGAAAACTAACAATCTCATCTCTGTCAGTATCAGTCTAGTATTAATGGACACTGCGATGTTTCTGAGGCAAGTATTGACTTCACCTAAAATCCAAGGAACCTAGAGATAATAATCAGTGTCTAAAACTTATAACATAGAATATACTTAAAACAGAATAATAAATAATGCTAAAAAGAAAGAAATACAAGCAAAGCCTTCAGCTTTTCAAAATCTTTGAAAGTTTCTAAATACCCCTGGAAACTTGATAGACCCTTTTATACACTCTCAGTCTCCCACTGTTTTTTTTTTTCTCAAAGCCTCTTGTTTAATATTCCTTTATACCTTCTTTCCTTAGGACCATAGAGTTCATCTTTGCCTACACTTTTGAATACCTGAAACAAATCTGACTTGTGAAATGAAATGAGGACTAATGACACTATATCCATATGATCTGACTTTATTACAGAGGTTATTACTGAGACAAAAAACTTAATCAGAATGAGCCTTGGGGTGAAGTATCTATTATACTATATGGAATAAAATCTGTAGCATCACTTACCAGCTCTCTGAGAAAGATTTTTCAGGCTGCCTTTTCTTTTCTCTGTCTTAGCTACATTTGGGTATGTACAATAATGTATAGGATTTTCTGTTGGAATTACATCTGTTAAGAGCTAAGTTTATTATAGCATAGCATTGTCAACTTAAATTAATGTTCCAGAAGAAAAATCTAAGAGAAAGAAAGGGAGTTTCAGTATGCCAAAATAGAACTCAGTCCTGGAAGTGTAACAGAGGGTAGGGAATGTTGTATTTCATTGGCAAAAGAATGTAAGCAAGCCTATTAAATTGTGGATTGGCACTATATGCATTGTAAAATGTGCATTGGTGATTTTGATGTACAAAATCAGACAGACTTAAGATCAGATGAAATGAAATTATATGTAAGTTTCTCTAAGGTCCATCAAATTGCTAATTTAAATTAGAAGACTCATATATGACCTGTATTTTTTCACTTAATACTCACTTACAGTAGGACCTTTTATTCCAGTTATTAGTTACTTATTGAGTGACAATTTCAATCGACTTAATAAAGGCGCATAATTTACACTCATATTTAAATTATAATGACCTAATATTTAAATTATAATGACCTAACATTCCTAAAGATATTGATTCACTTGTTCAAAAATAATGATGCATAGGTCAAGCACCATTTGAAACTCTTTAAAATATTACAGTATGTAAGACAGTGCCACAGGGCTACCAGGTACTAAACAAGACTTTTAGGGAACCCAATGTTCTCAGCAGTTGGAGGACTGGTAATATGCCCATTGCTGACACCCATTTCAAAAGGTATGAGCAACCCATTAGTAACCCATCCTAAAGTGACTGAATTAAGCCTACAGTGTGTGAATTTCTTTATAATTAAAGAAATGAGAAAAGTACCTTTGAAGATCAAAAGAGGAGATTTCTCTTCTTGATTTAATTGCCATATCTTAGGTAAAAATTTTTCCTTTTGTAAATACTAAGAGACACATATTTATATCCACCGACTACCCCAGAATGTCAGTAGACATAAATTAAATGTTTAGGTAATGCAGAGTGGATTGTGCAGCTACAAAGGATGATCGTAGTTTTACCATTTTTCATTTTCAATTGTGTCATTAGCATCTCCCGTTGCAAAATAATTGGATGCACTTTTTTTCCTCTGTCAATAACTGTTTTCCTCAAATAAAGAAATATTTTATTAAGTTTTACTTTTCCCTTGAGCAGGACATTTCTGCAGTCTCTTTGATGTTGTATCTGTGGGACAATCTGTGAAGAAAACGTCAACAACAATAAAGTAACAAGAAATTTTCCCCAAACTGTGCTAACTCTTCAAAGTTGAAAGGGTGGGTAGGTTCTTTTAATAGATTTCATAAAAGGATGTGACATGTAATCATTAGCAATTCAGGAGTAGCCCCTGAAAAATGTCTCAGAAACATCTGTGTGAATGATAAATTAAACTGTTCTAGAAAATAAAATTTTGGTATTGTAGTGTATTAGGAATCTTCATTATTTATTTCCCCACATACGTACTTTATAACTGAATTACTGAGGATACTGAATTGTCTTTTTTCTTTTGTATATATATATATATGTATGCATATACATATATATGATGCACTAATGCACTTTTTCTTCATTTATTGCTTTCTTTTGCAATGTGCAGTATTAGAGTGCAATCTGTCCATCTTTATTAAATTCAAATAAATGTGTAATTTTTTTTGTTTCAATGCAGCTGTTTGTGGATTGATGTTCTCTGTGTCGATAATGAGAGAGCAACTTGACATTCCTTGCTAAGAAGTACAATATATTTACCAACTCTGTATGCCTGATTTTTTCTAAGACTTGGTTTCAAAGACTTGTGGTTTTTGAAGATGGCAACATGTTACATAAAGGCTATTGTTGTATGTGCTTCAAGTTACACAACTATATATTATGCACCATAATTTGGTGAAATACTGTGAACCTGCAATTCAAGAAAAGCAAGTATTCAAAGTAGTTTGTTTTGGCTTAAGAATACTTGTAGCGTTTCTATTCTTTTCTCAGTGGTATGATGTATAGACTCATATTCTGGCTCTAAATGAATGAGATCAAATTCCAAAGTGCAAGGAACACAAATGTCCATATGGATTGATTAATCCTTCCAGAAGGGTTTTTCTTTAGTTGTTTTTAATATCAAATTTGTACTAAGAAATGGGGCATCTTCATAGAATCATACATTCTATGAAGTGTGAAATGGTTTGGGTTGGAAGGGACCTTGAAGGTCATCTAGTTTCAACCCCTCTGCCATGGGCCTGGACGGCTTTCACTACACTGGATTGCTTAAAGCCCTATCCAACCTGGCCTTTAACATTTTCAGGGATGCAGCATCCAGAGTTTCTCTGGGTATCCTGTTCCAGTGCACCCTCATAGTGAAAAAAGTGAACCTAAGTTTAGCTGATGTGAGTTTATTTCACCTAAACAATCTTTTGACACATGAAGTAAAAGGGTATCTCTAAAAAATTTGATGTAATGTTGCAATCCAGTTTTTCTGTAGCCATATAAAGTCAACTTTTCAAAGTCTTTTAATAGTCCAAATATGCAGTGAAACAGAAAAGTCCCATTCAAAAACTTAATTCTCAGTAGAATCTAGGAAGAACTAAGTGTATATACATGAGTTGGGAGTTTAAAAGTCCTTGTGCTTCTGGGCTGATCTCCTTCTTTTCTAACACATAAAGGAGTTTAGTCAAGTATCTTAAACTACATGCTTAACTTCTGGACAGTGAAAGATTAGGCGAATCCTGCCTTTTTTCTCTATGTCACATCTTCAGAAGCATTTATTCCTTTTCTTGGTGTTCCTTTCCCACAGGGACTGCATTGGTACATCCATCATTGTATAAACATTAATTCTCTAAGGTACTGTAATTTGTTCCTGTGATCTTAGAAATATTTTACATTATGTTTAACTTATTGAATAACAAATTATGCAAGATAATTTTGCCCCTTTTTTCACCTACCTCCTGTTGCTGTCTATTGACTTGCATCATATTTTTCCAGAATTATATAACAGTCAGGGAAAGAAACTGAGATTTGGTTTTTTTCTCAGTAATAAAAAGTGGATTTCAATCTATAAATTCCTGTAGACAGAGGAAAGGACTAATTTAGAAAAATATCACAATGTTATAGTCAAAACTCCTTGCTTAAGACTTTAGTCTTAAAATTGTGCTGGTAAAATTATATCGGAGAAAATGTCAGTCCTTCAACTACAAAATTAGAGACAATGATTTGGACATGTAGGCCAAGGGTCTGTTCCTGTTCCTTCATATCCCAACAGAGGAACAGTGTGATTCCATGAAGTAAACAATATTTTTCAGTGAAAATAGACACTGCAAATCACAGACTCCACCCTTTACCTTGGGGTTTATTCTGCTCTGTATTAGTGAATTTAACATCTGGAAATATTGAAATTCATCCTCTTTTGTCTCTAGCTAAGTCAATGATACTTATGAGTCTTCATTCAAGATTTTTGTTCAAGAAGAGACAGTTCTTGCACTGGCAGTGTGGAATTTCTGGTCTATAGATTGAACTTGAAATTTGTTTTTGGAGTATACACAGAGTAAAAATACAAAAAATTCACAAAAGTATGCAAAAAATTCAAAAGATATTTACTATCCTTATTTTTTATAACAGTGGTACCAAACACCCCAAGTATACTCAAGTGGCCACAAGTAAATATTTTAATTTTGTTTAGTTGCCAGGGTTGACAATGTAATTGCAAAAATTTTCTTGCATTTGTCTGCTTCAGATTTTCACAGTCAATTTTGCTGCATTACATTTACCCTTAAATAACTCTAAGTTTATTGATTTTTATGGGTAATGGGGGAACAGGTCTGAATCCAAATTGCTGATAGCTAAAGAAAGAGCAGTAGACTGTAAAACTGACATCTGATCAAGTAACAGTGCGAGTAATGCATATTTGTAGCTGACAGTTGATTTAGTTTTGTGCAATTCTGGATCAGCAGTTACACCTATTCCAAAATACAGAAGACTGCGACAAGTTCTCACAACCAGAGTCTTTGTTGAAAATGTGTTCTCATTTGTAATTCTCATAATGTAATTCTACAGATATTAATGTAACTGACAAAGTAAACATTGTACAGGATAGGTGCATCTACAAAAAACCAAATTTAAAATAAACATGATTAACACAGAGTAATGAATCTGACAATTCCAAAGAGTTAAGTTTCTTCTTGTTTCCATTTGTGACACATAATTAAATGTTATCTTTATTGACTTAAAGCCAACAAAGGGAAAAGCCAGATCAGTTACTTCCATCTGTAAAGTTTGGTCAACAATATTTCCTGCCTCATTTTGAGCTTAAGGAATCCTGAAGCAAACAGAATTTTGATTAGTCAACCCCTAAACTACTTTACAATTTTATTATTCTTTCATTTCAGTAGGGAAAAAGTTCCAGCAAGGTCTGGGATATTATCAAAGGCATTCCAGGTGTTGAAGACAAATTCCCTGGCAGATAGCTTTATGCTGAGACTAGTTCTAGCCTTTACTTTCAGGTGAAAACTGTCAGAACTACCTTACTAAAATAAAACAATGCAAGATTTCTCCCAACATAATAAAAGAAAAAATCAAAATTATGCATATGGCTTTCCTTGTAATGTGAAAGTAATTCTTAACCAAAAGATGTAGCTTTTGAATTGCTGTGTCAACACCACAGCTACTTCTGCTACACCTGCAATAAGTGGAGAAGGATTACTATATAAGACAAGAATGAAATATTTGGCTCAAAGTGCCATCTTCTTTTTCTGAAATAGGTGGTATCTGATAAATGTGCAATGTTGTTATATATATATGCATGTTAATTTTAATGATATACATAAGCCCCTGCCAGTTAATATGAATGTGTGACACATGGATGGGAATCCCAAAACTAGAGTGGTGCTCCTAGACTCTCTGCTTTGCGAGGGCAATGAGCCTCAGAAGAAAAGGCTAGAGTGGAGCAGAAGATAGATCAGATGACTGGAATGTTACCAGGGCTGAAGGACTCTCTTTGATTACCTTGAGGATG
The DNA here is from genome assembly GCA_013399195.1 of Dicrurus megarhynchus. Taxonomy (NCBI): domain Eukaryota; kingdom Metazoa; phylum Chordata; class Aves; order Passeriformes; family Dicruridae; genus Dicrurus; species Dicrurus megarhynchus. Next base: position 341,802 of record VXAD01013230.1, on the reverse strand, counting down.
ATGGATAAGTGTAAGGTGGAAGGAACCAAGGAGGGTGGTTGAACTCAACAGAGCTATGCTTGATAATATAGACTGCTGACATGGTTAATGTGAATTAAAAAGGGGGAGTGAGAACAAGTGAATTTATTGTTATCATGTGAATTAAGAGATAAATTCTTAGAGAATTAGAAATAGCTTTGGCTGCTCCTTGACAGAACTGATCTCTTCTGCCGTTCTGGCCCATGACCACCACTCTTTTGCAGAGGGGGCAGAAGCAGATCTCCTGGAATGTCCTCTGCAAAGCAACATCTGCAAGGACTCTGTGAAAGAAAAACCACATTACTGAGTAAAAAATACATATTACCTTCATAGGTAATTTCATTCACATTTTGTAGATAGGTGGTACTTACATACATATGTATTTTCTCCCATGGAAACAGACAAGCTAATAATTTACCTCTGTATGCTTGCTTTACCTTGGGAAAATAGTTTTGATAACCAGGTCTCCTTTGATTATTATGAAAATAATAATTTCTTCTGGGATTTGGGTAGGGGACCAAAACCAGAGACTCACACTTCTCCATGTCATGTGGAAAACCACATCATTCTGTGGATTGAGAATTCATTTATTAAGCAGGATGGCTCAGATAGAGAGCAACTTCTTGTCTAGTGTTTCTGTCTTACACATTATACTCACACCAGCTATAGTCTCTTTCCCTCTGGTCTGGGTTAGACTGGCTGCAGGATCCAGGTTCACAGAACACTCATGCTGGCTGTGTCCTTGTTCTGACTGGTGGCCTGGCCCCTGTGCAAAAGGGTTTCATCTCGGTCTCAGCCTTTGATATTATGTCTGAGATCCACACGTGCTGTGCTGATCTCACCTCCTATGGAGTAATTGTCTTCTCTATTACATTGTAAAGTGGATCATCAGCACAAGCTGCTAATGGCCTTGTTAATCAGGCAGCCCTGAGGCCAATCACTTTGACTTTATCTAGGGCTGATTAGCAGTTATCACTGTTATCTCCATGGTTTCTGTCATTCACCTTCCCTAGCCCCAAATGTGTTACAAAAGGGTGAAATCAGCAATAGACATAAAAGCATTCTTTTTTCTGGGCTGCAGCATAAGGAAGACATGTACAAATTGCTCAGTGTCAGAAGGTTTTCAAAGAGCTACCAAGTCTTTCTGAAAGTAGAGCGGAGAAGGAAGTGTTCAGTCTTTCCCTCATTTCATTCATATACATACCTTTGCATAATGCAGTGCATTTACTTGACTCATGCTCCAGAGCACAAAATTCTCATTGTGATTTAGCCTATGGCAAAAAATTCAACTGGTATTTTTTTCTGACTAACTGGATGATTTGTTGAAATAAAGGTTCCAGATTTTTCAACTCACCATTGCATTAAGTAAATATTTGATATTAAAATATATCTGTTTACATTTTTCAGGTGTATTAAACTAGTAAGGCTTGGACTCTGAGATTTTTAAGAATAAAATAAGATTTTTGAGCCTTCACTCTTTTCAGATCTTGTGCTCACATCCTTCAAACAAGAGGCTTCTTCCAAGTCCTAGGAAAGTGAAAAAGCCCTAGATTAAAAAAACCCAAAATATTAAAAATTTCTCCCTGGTTGATAAGACTAGAAAGGTCTGATGTTTCTGAGGCAGATCTAGGTATGAGGTGAGTACTCATATTCTCCACTGCTTGGAAATATTAACTTGCTGCTGCTGAGGAAAGGTCAAAATATGAGTTGATAGCTCCTGAGGAGTATCTAGGCACCATCTATACTTTCTCCCAGTACTGGCAGGAACAAAAGATGTGGTTCTTCATGTCTCTCCTACCTGTAACAAGAGAAACTGAGGTCTTTTTGAGGAGTTCAAGTGCCACTTTATGGAAGCACTTCATATAAGTTTCTTTATATATATAGTACAGAATTTACTTTCGAAATCAGTGAAGAAATGAAACCTGATGAAAAAGTATCATTGAGGAAGTAATACAAAAGTATTGAAAAACTTTAATTTGTATTCCAAATTAATTCCTCCACCCAATTTCTTTTAATGGACTTACAAATGCTAATAGCAAGTGAACAGACATGGGTATGTGTGGGACCATTTATTTCAGCACAATTGCTAACCAAAAGTTATAGCAAAATAATCAAGTAACAGTCTGAGATCACAACAGTAGTCACTGCATTGCCATTATATTACTCCATCCCTCTGGTCTCCTTTGCGCCCTTTCCTTGCTTAGTCCTGAAGTAGGAGGTTCAAGATATTTTTGGGCAGGTGTGCATTGTTGTCCTGTGTCTCATGTACATTTTTGTACTGAATGGAATGCATCAGAAGCAGAGAAAGAGTTGTCAGGGCAGAATAATGTAACTGATTAGCTCCTGTGACCAGCTGTATTGGATGGAGATAAATACAGGGTGAAGGAAGAGATACTAAGGAGGTTTTCAAATGCCTCCTGATGCTTACAGGACAGGACAAGCAGTACAATTGCAGTGGAAACAGGGAAGATGCAACATTCCTCCTTCTCCCTTTTACTGTTCTTCCACATATATTTGAATTCCCATAATAAAATGTGGCATCCTTTTAGGTGGAAAAGATTTGTGTCACCTGGCTTCTTCTACACCCTCTAAAAATTGCTCTTTTTCTCCCACTACAGTCAGTTTTCCCAGTCAGAAGAATTAGTATAATTATCTCAGTTCACACCTCAGTTCACAGTGAAGACACTCCAGTTTAATGGTCTGAGACACAGACAAACTCAGACACAGTTAAAATTATTTCTCTCATAGTCTCTTTTCTAAAGTCACTGTTCCATGAAAACAATATTAGAATAAAATTTTAGCTCTTACTTACCCACTCAGTTTTCATGTTAAAACAGATTTTTCTATTATTACTGATATTATTATTTTTCCTTTTTTCACCATCTGATTGTCTCACTGTGTTACTGACTTCTCTCCCACAGCCAAACTCTCAGATGATCATCATCTTAGAGGCTGAAAAGCAATACCTCTGGGCTAAATTCTGTTCTGCTATGCAGATATGCCTGTGTTGGTTTAAAGTCGATTAATTGATTTTCTGGTTAGAGAGGCATTGGAAATGGCTAAATAAGAGGCCAAGTCTCTCTCAACCCTTGGCTCCAGATGCTGGTTATTACGGATAAATCATTTCATAAGCTGCTTTCCTTTTTAGATATTTTGCTTGTAAACACGAATCTTGCCTTTAGAAAACTGTAATCAAGCAAGTGCTCTTGCTGTCTAATAGAAAAGAGCGATAGCTGCACAGCACAGTTAGTGTAATCTCTTTCACAGTATGTCCTCTTTTAATCTTTTATTTGGTTCAAAGTAACTGCCAGGTCAGAACACACAATTGCTTTCTCTGAAGGAAAAGTCTGCTAAAGGTTTCCAAAGATGACTTTAAAAAATTCCGTTAATTACTCTATGCACACGTTTTTTTCTTCCCTCCTATGTTAAGTGGGGTGAGTTTAAGAAGAAATTTGAGACAATGAGACTCAGTGTGCCTCCATATTTCCTGTGACTATGGCTGGTTGGAAGGATAAGTTCCATATGGAAAAAGAAACTAATTTTCCATTGTGCGCTTGCTCATCCGAAAAGTGACAGCACTTATGCCTTTCCTACTTCTTGTAAGGGAAAATTTCTGAAAACTCCAACGCTGTGTGAATTCGGGAGTAAGAAAAGATTCAAAGCTATTTTCCTCTTACCCTTCCATCTGTAAACAGCTGAAAGTAGAGCCCAATTAACCTAAGGTGTATGTTGTGCAAGCCCATAAAAAATGGGGACATTCTCATTGTACCCTATATTTGCCCAGGCAGTAGGGAGAATGGACTGTGTTTAAGTGAAATATTTATTCCTAAGTATGACAACAACAGCTGAAGCAGTCACAGGTGTCTAGAAGTCTGAATTCCAGAAAGCTTCAGGGCACATTTTGACATGTTTGCATGGACAAAATTCCCATAAGCAGGCATGATAGTTTGTTAATATTTACCTAGTCACATATTTCCCCATATTATTTGTAAACACAAATTATGTGACAAATTTTTACAGATGGAGGGATGCATTTCACTTGTAAGAAATAAATAGCAACACATTTATTAATATAATTTAGTGATTTAACAAAGTTTGATGGCAAGTGAAACAGTGGTTTAACAAGATTCTATGGCAAGTGTACACTAAATTATTTACTGCACAGAGATCTGGGTCGAACAAAACTGTCAGGGAGACCTGTTGAGTCATGAGGTTCAGAAAGGACCACCTTGTGTTCTAAACACCTGTTTGTCCTTCTTGAAGGGAGTTTAGGTATGTTTGGATTCAGACTTGGTTCCAGAACTTGATCAATGGTTTATATCTAAAGGATTCTGTGCGGACAATAAATCCTTTATATCACTTAGCTAACATTTCAAAATTTAGCATGAGAATTTAATGAGACTCTGTTGTGGGAAGGAATCTATCAAGCTTGAAGAATAACCTTCAGAGGCACTCCTGCTCAAGGGGAGATCCTGGTCTGCAGCCCACTGCTGTGCAGGAGAGCTCAATGGGCCCTGGGCTGTCCATTATCTATGGACTAAGATAATTGCTTTAGAGTCATGTTTGCATACCAACCACAGAATTAATTTCTTTCCAGCTTGGCTTGACTGGGCTCTTGACCAGCATTATGTTTAGGGGAGGCACATTGCTTAGGTTAGCTCTTTGCTATTGTGCTGTTATCTGTATCCCCAAAATCCACTCCAGTCCACTGGTTGCAGCCATCATGACCAGACCAGACACATCAGTTATGACTGCCACTGCTGATTATCACTTGAACAAAGTCACGTGATACAAAGGTCAGGTTGGGGGACTGAGCACACCATCACACCAATAGACAGAGATATATTAGTGTAGATATATGGACAAATTATTAAAAGTGATAAGAGAAAACTTAAGTATGTTTAAAGTTTCTATGTAAAAAGCAGTTAAATTCAATATTATATTTGGCAATGTAATGCTTGCATTTTACAATGACCTTTAATAGACAGCAATATTGATGAGTCCTGTTTTCTGCATTTGCTATGCTGACTAGAAAACATGTAGAAATGTAAAAGCACAACTTAGATTGGTTTTGGACTTGACATTCCGTTCCACATAACTCAAGGATATAAAGTGTTATCAGGTAACTTTAGCTGAATATGTAACAATTCAAAACAGGAAAATTACTGAAGAAAAGTTATTTAACTTTAGTTCATTTTTTAAAACATGATAGAGGTACAGTCTATATATCATAGGTGTCTGGAATCTACTAAACTCTCAAATATTCTAATTTTCTTAAATAAATACTTATTTAAAAAAAACAAACCAACAAAAAGTCATAATCTTCCCTGATTTTAAAAATGAAAAATCACTCTGCTATCTTCAATCAATGTAGAATAAAGTTCTCTTTCATTCAAATGTATGTTAAATATGGACCAAAGTTGTTTTTCTTAGAGATAAAGTGGTTAAGAGCTTTGGTATTTACCTTGAAATCATTTATGCTAATATGCAATCATTTGTTGAGCTTCAATCAATTGAATTGATGTCTTTTTTTTTATTTTTATTCTCATGGCAATCTAAATATAGTCAATATTGATATCCGTATAACTGATGTCAGTATAACAGAAAACTGAGAGCTTGGTTGATTTCCAAAACCTGGGCTCAGGTGTTCAAGCTGAGAATATTACACATTCCTATGGACATCAGAATTGAGAAGATCTTTTTACCTGCCTCTCCTGGTCAAGCTGATTAAATCATTAAAATGGATTCATTTCCCCCATTTCCATGAAGTAAGAACAAATGTCTAGGGAGTTGTTTTTTTTGTTCTAGCTTGTTAAGTGTTCACCTTAGTTTGTCCTTCATTTGAACTTCAGGAGTTCAAAAACTCCAAGACAACTTTTAAATACTGGAAGAACAACTTAGTGCAACTAATATTTTCATTATTCTTTTTAGTCTCAAAACAAAGCCCGTGTCCCTTTAGATGCTGTTTGGGTACAACACATCAGGACTTTGGATTTATGTATATGCAGATTGATTATGTTCTCCCTGCTTTGCTCCTCCTCCACTGGGGATGAACTTTAGACTTTCCTCCTGGAGTTGCACCCAGCTTCTCCATGTCCTTTGTCACAAGGACCCTAGCCCTATTCAGCATTGGTTCCTGATTAACATTAGCTTCCCTTTTACTGTTTATCTAGTTGTAGAATGCTTCCTTGAGTCCCTTCACATTCCTTCTCAGACTCAGTCCCGGGTAAACCTTTGATTTCCTAATCCATCCCTGCACAGACTGCAGCTTTATACTCCTTCTGGATCACCTGCTACTGCTTGCACCTCTTGTACTTTCTCTTTCAGTGTCCAAGTTCAGTTAGAACTCCATGCCCATGCTGGTCCCCTGCTGCCTTTGCTTTCTTTCCTACTTGTTGGAATGGACTATTCTGAGTTTTCAGGACATGATCCTTGGATATCAACCAGCTCTCCTGGACTCCTCCAAGCATATCTCTGAATAGTCTGAAATCTTCCCTTCTAAAATCCAGGGATCCTTTACATTCTTTGAACATGTTAAGATCTGATTATTGTGAGATTCCTCTACCCAAATTAAAGTGCAAACAAGACCATATGCCAATATGTCAATAGTACAGATTTTATTTAACAGTAAAATTCAAGGTAGAGAGATAGAATTAGAAAGGAGGGCATGGGGGGAGAGAGACAGACAGATTAAGCAGAAGATAGTCATCACCCGTGCATCCAGCAACATTCCATTTGTCCTTCTTCACCCTCGGCTTCTCGGTGGTGGAGGTCCCAAAGTTGTTCAGAACTTTTCAATATTTGTACATGCTATCAAGCAAAGGAATTAATGCTCTTTGGCTGCACATTTCTCTTATTCTATTGGTTAAATTATTACCTCACTTCTAATGTTATTTAATTTCATGCTCCTCTTTCTCTTCTTTTGAGTTGGTGGGTTTCTTTGAGTCAGTGGATTGTCCACAACCCTCCCCTGCTGGAATTACCTTTTACTCCATCAGAGCTGATTTCAGCACAGTTGCTGAGTTGGCTTTCTTTGTGGATCGTTTGTGTCCATTATCAGTACTGCCCCAGCTTTCTTTACCTCCCCCTATGTCTGAGATAACACCTGGACAACAGTACCACCTTTATCTTATCTCAAATTCCCATCAGATGGCTTAATTTACAGTCCACATTCTAGAAATCCACAGAGGCATATTTGGAGTGGAGGGGAGGGACATCAGTGGCCACAGATGCCATCTGACCCATAACTTGGGGTGCTTTGTTTGACCAGCGATGCTCATAGGGGCAGTAGTCCCTCTGCACAGTTTGCCACCGTGGGAAGCTTTGTCTGGATGCATTACCCAGGATGTGCCAGCCAGACCTTGCCAGGCCCGGAACCAACACCATCCTGCTGCTCCCTCTGTTCTTATCTCAGGGCGAAGTCCTGTGGTCTTAACAGGGTTTGAGACAGGCAACTGTGAAGTCCTTACTGTCCAAAACTAAGATCCCCAAAAGATGATCACAATTAGCGTGGTATTGTAGGAGTAGATCTGTAACGTGAAATGGTTGGTGTTGAGGACCTAACAACAACTAATTTTGTGGGGTTTACTTCAGTCTAGTGCTATTCTTCAGCAGCTGGAATGAGTCTCCCAGTGATATGTACTCCAATGTAATCAAATTTATGCAGTCAGAATGTAAACCAAAGGATGGCAAGAGGGTAAAATTGAAGATTTTCTTCAAAGATTCTGTTCAAAACCCTCTCCCAATCTGAAACAAGACATTAGCATGGATCGCTTAAGGTCTCTAATCTTAGACATTCCTATGTTTCTTTAATACCTAAAGCCTCATTAGTAAATGATTATATTTCTGGTCATCACCTCACAAATACTGAAGGCTGTTTAATTTTAGCAGGCTGAAAAAAACCTTTAAAGCTTCAATATACATATTTTTTCTGAATGTGTGTATTTAACTAGACCATACAAATTACAGCGAGGTTGAAATCTATTCTTCTTAAGTTAGTTCCAGTACTTCAGCAGATGGAGAACTTACCTGAGTTTCAAGGGACTTCATAATATTGCTTTTGTCCAATTACGAGTATATTGGAAACTCTACCTTTCAAGATATTTCCTAGTAGTCAAAGCTAGATTTCTTGCCCAATTTCAAATGCAGAGAATTGAAATTACTATGTTTTGTATTGAAGTATAATGAATCTAGTTGCCTGTCTCTTTCTCAGGATTTTCAGAGGTGAATTTTCAATAGATGAACTTGAGAGAAACTCACAGAGTATATTCATTACAAAAGAGCTATAATAATCTGTCAGCATCAGAAGGGATCAAACTGAATCCAGGCTCCTATACCTACAGTGGCTAAGGCAACAAAACCAAGAGAGTTAATTCCTTTCATATTCCAAATAACTTCCCATGTTCCACACCTGTTGATGAAAAGGTAAAACCAGACTCAGTGAAATTGGAGAAATGGCTTTATTACTTTGGTGAAAATTCACCACTGAGCTTCCTACATCAAAAAAGGGGTTTTAATAGTTTAGAAAGATGAATTTAATACTTTTTTTCTCCTCTCAATGTTTTTTTTTACCAGTAACTACACGCTTTGGAAACTAGATTTTTAGAGGACTCTATATTTGCCTGTTAACATTCTGCTTTCATTAAAGTGCCTAGACCAATTTTGGTCGTTTGTTGTAGCAGAGGATTAATTTACACTGGAACATAACTTTTGCCTGGAAATGAAACTGTTTTAATTATCTAGTTCGGCTTGCAAATGCTATTTTTCCTTTCATGGATGCATAAGGATGTCACATACACACAAAAAGTTCAGCATTTATTAATCAGCAAGCAAATATCTAATTTAGATATAATTTATTATTGTTATCATAGGATGAACTGTCAGAAAGTTATTAAAAAGCTCTTCAGAGTGCAAAAAATGAGAGGTTCAAGTGACCTCATTGCTTATAAATTTTTATTTCCAATTATTCAAAATCTACCTTCACAAACACTGTTTCTGCCCTAATAAAGAATTCTATAGAAAATTTAAATACTTGTGCTACTTGTAATTGGTATTCTTTTGTTCTAACAATTCACAGAGCTAAGTAGGGAAGTCGCACCCAAGAGATATTTTGCTTAAGTCAAATGCGAATAAAAATAACCAGGCTACTAACAACTGTATGTGATTCCAGAACCATGATTTCCATAATGAGTTCTGGTAACATGGATTTAATAATAGTAATGTCCTCATATTAAAGCACCTGTCTGATCTTCACTACTTTTGAATGTTGAAGTGTTATGATTTCCTAAAATGGAGTGTGAATTAAAAAAATTAAATTATGAGGCTTTTAAGCATGCCATGCTTAACAAAAAGAGCAGTCAAATCCTCTAACACTTTAACCTCCACCATCACCTAATATAATCCCCAGACCCACTGCAGAATGTGAAGTTTTGCTCCATGGAATTTGTCCTTCGTGTTTGGTAGCAACAGGACAGTGGAAGTAAAATAAATAACAATTCTTTATCTCATTTTTAAGCCTGTCAGCATAAGGGAATGGAGGAAAAAAGCCACCAGCAAAGGTTATAATGGGTGACCATTGCCCAGAGCTGACCAGAAGCAAAAACTGTGGACTAGAAATTTCCCTGGTTGTTAATGCAGGATTTTTTTTATTTGGCATGTATCCTGGAGATGGATTTGTGAACATAGCCATTAGAGCCATCAGAAAGAAAAATCTTTGAGATCAAAGTGATGGAATCATAGGTGTGGATTTTTGAGCAAGTAGCACCACTGTTTGTTTTCCCTGTATTCAAGAGGAATAAATTTTTTAATGGAAGATTACATCCCTGTAACTGACTTTTGATACTAAATATTTTATTAACAGAAAAATATCGTTGAAATGTTTAAATATTGACTGTAAAAGGGCCAATATAGTGCTAAGCTTGAAACATTATTCGTTATTTGAAGTTATTATTCTAATATTAAACTGCAAGTGAACTCAGGATTTAAGATTATAAGTACTGTAGAGCATTTGGAAAATAACTGAGATCAAGAGGAGGTTAAAGCTAGCCATAATAAAGTTGCTCTCAAACAGTTCAGAAAAACTTAATCACAAACAACTGTTAGTCTGTAAGTGATTCACATCAAATAATATACTATTATGTTGTTGATAAAAATATAATAGTAGAGTTATAGCACTTTTGAAAAAAAGAGTATTCATTAAATAAAAAAATATTATTTACTCTATAAAAACTGTCATCATAAGCAGGCCATAAATTTATGGCAAATTATTAAAGTTTATTCACATCTTCACCTGTGGGACCAAGACAGGAATCCAGATAGTTGACAGCCAGCCAGCCCTCCTATTTGGATAAGGATCTCACCTGTTTAGTGCAGTGCTTTCAGCTGAAATAGTTTAGCAGTTGACAGGTCATGTGAGCAGCAGCAAAGGCAGCTCCTGATATACCTCTGCAGCCCTTTAAAATTTATACTACTTAATTGTTTTCATTCATTTTCTCTCAGCACTTCTGTAATACCATACAGTCACATAAATCCTGTAGTTCTGGTTGACTTTAAGGAGCCTTTCCTAAAAATGCCATGATTTTCCCTCATACTTTAAAGGAGGCATGCTTTTCTTTGTTAAAGCAATTTGAAATTAAATTGTGTTAGTCTACTGTCATGTTTATTTTTATGCTGTTTGTAAATGGGTCTCATTCTGAGGAGCAAAATATGATAAGGCTGATCAGTGATAACACAGCACCGCACCTATCTATAACCACTGTAGATGTATTTGAATCTCAGATAAAAAAAGTGAAATATTTCCTTTTTTTTATGTATGACTGTTTTAAAATCTTTGCTTAAACGTGTTGTGAGCTATAATGTTGCAATTATTGCCCTTGCAAATCTCAGTCAAGAACAGAATTTCGTTGAGCCTGTAGGAAAGACCTATCAATACTCTTATTGTGTTTTCTAATATTCTATCTTTTTGGACCAAAGAAACAAAAAGAGCTGGAGGGTCAGATAACGTAGTCTCAATATTGTCTATTTATAAGCCATCAAACAGTTATCATTTTGAGGCTGAGACTTTTTTTCAGCTGAGAATTCATTAATCCTAACTTGCACTTATTGTGTGGGCACTGTAATGGGAATTGCTGAGACTCAAGACTGTAAAAAGCACCGAACAGTAACAAATTATGTGTCTACACTGTAGTTGTCACTGTGATTTGTGTAATACAAAATCTGTACTAATTTTTAGCTAGATAACTTGAGTCCTCAGAACATCAAAGTCCAGTGAAGGCTACGGACTCAAACATTATATTTGACAGGTTTGCTTGGTTTCTAACTCAAATCTGTGTAGATCTCACAATACTGACAGCAGCTGTATTGCAGACACTGGTGGCGAAGGTTCATACATATCCTTCCTGCTGTCCAAGAAAATTTTGAGACTTGTCTGTGTGAATCCAGGCTGTCTGGAAAAGCAGGGGCTCAACTGTGTGTAGCGTACAGTTTGTTTGCAGAAAAATCCCAGATGGTTATGTAGTAAGTCTGATGAAGGAACAAGCCACAGCTCTGAAAAGTCGAATTGATAATTTGCTTTTATTGAATGAAGTAGTAGGTTTCGTGGTTAAAATAGGGATTGAAAATACATCAGTTTGTATCCCAGAAGCCATTGTTTTTCCAAAATCGCCAAGAGTTGAATAATTCTATTAAAGTTCTCATAGCAAAAAATAAAACATGCTTTTGTTTGTAGCTTGGGCTAAAGGCATTATGTTCCTGCTTTGGCTCTTACTGCCTATGGTACAATACAAACGAAAAGTGCTACAGAAACTCAGGCCATGCAGGGACAAGCTGACTATTCCAGATTAATTATTTAGCTATAAAAATTAAAAGAAAAAAACAAAGTTCTCCCAAGAAAGTATGGATGGAGGTGAAATGACTAGACTGTAATACAGAAAATGCTGTATTTTATTAAATACTCACAACATTGATAATGTTTTCAGTTACTGCTCTAAAAAGAAGTTTACTATTTTACATTTTCTCATCTTGGTTACTGTGACTTCATTTTCTGCTGTTGTTGTGCTTCAGAGTCTACAGAGAAATTGAATTCCATGAAAAAAATACAATTATAAAGTAAACACTGAGCTAAAATTTATTCATCTTTGACATTTCTATTTCATATCTTGCTCAATAAATTTATTGACTCATTTCTTGGCACTCCCAGTAAATAAAGTTTTATTAGACATTGAAACTCATTCAAAGAGGTAAGAGAAAAATGAACTAGATAACTGGAAGAGTGGGTTTACTGGATGACAGTCAGGTATGGTTTTAATATGATTTACCCATCTACCCTTCCAGAGAAAAAATAAGCAAACATATAATCTTATAAGTGGATGAAATGTAAACCTGGCAGCTTATGCTTTTTATTGTAGATTTCTCTGGCACACAAACCAAAAGTTAAGGTTAAACTGAGACATCAGGTCCTTGCTTATACATTTTCACAATATCCAGAAAAACAAATTGTTATAATACTTTTTTCTGAAAAAACAAGATTTTCAAACAAAACCCTAGGGCTTTCACCTCTTTTGAGTCATATGCTAGGTTTTGTTGAATATTTTTTCACTCACATGGCATAAATATCAATTTTGGTCAAACTCTTGAATGTAAAATTATATATTAATTCATTAATTGATTAACATGAATGACATAGTTGTTCTCAATCGCTTATTCAAAGACTGTGCTCATAGAAAATAAAAAAATCAAATACCCAATCTCCCCCCTTTAAAACAAAATAGAAATGGTAACAACACTTATGAAATTAAATGTAACATATTCTTTAAATTAATAGCCATCTGTAATGCATAATGTTTAAATATACAGTGTGTCACATACTAGAAGTGGATAGGAGTTATTGCTGGCAAATTCCTAAGTCCTGGTTCACAGATTTCTGCTGCCTATTCCTACTGCCTTATTATAATACATCTCAATGCATCATGTGTTAGGCTCTGACATGGAAAGTTCCTTGGTGGGTTTTCTGATAGAAATACTGATATAACCATATTACAGTTGGGTGGAATGACATCTCCTTCCCTCTTTCCCATGTTGCATCTCCAAGATCCTACATTCACTTCACAGGATTAGCTGCTGGAAAAAAATATAGATTCCACAGAGTGCTTTTTTCCATCACCAAAAAGGTCCTAAAAGGAGCAGAACAGGTCAGAGTTTTTTCATGTTTATTTTAAAATGGTATGTTTTTTGCTAATATTTCACTTTGAAGGAACAAATTTGTTTATATTATTGACTGTGAAACTACAGAACTACTGTGAAGTCAGTAGAGGAGGTTTAATACAAAAGTTTGTTAATTTTAATTGTCTCCATACTGCATGAAATATGACTTGAAGTTTCACAAGAGTTTTAATTCATGACATGTGGTTGTCTCTGAAATTAATTCTTGACTCTACATTCTGCTTAATGAAAAAAAAGAGATCTTCTATTTGCAGATTGTGTACTAGAATATCCAAATAAAATATTTTCTCACTTAAAAATGTACAGAAATATTTCATTTTTTAAAAAAGTAATTGTAATTGTAATAAGATGAGATATGAGATGTGAATATGCATAAAAATATATCTATACATATATGCATACTCATAAATAGATTTGCACAACATCTATCATCTATTTTGTATGTCAGATATACATGTAGGTTTGCTTGCTATGAGCAAAAAGATATCTTTAGCCATAAAAGAGAAAAAAGGCATAAAAAGTTTGATTCCAGTGGAGTCTCCACAGTGATTCATTGACTAAAGGCTGCTAGAGATCATAATAGTAACTGAATAAACAAACTATTTTAGAAACTAAAATTATCTTTATATACTTTTACATATAAAGTTACCTCATCTTGCTATAAATGTTCATTTGTTCCCTTACCATCCTTCGCAAGCTATTCCTATATTGCTTATTATGTTTATATTTTGTTTAAGATTAAAGTTGTTAAATTGTGCTCAAGGGACTTCATTCCAGTAATGCCTGCCACAGCATTGCTCTGAGAGCTCATGGCAAAGCAGCCCTAAAAGGTGACCTCGAAATATTTTATAAGTTACTGCTTTCTATGACAAGAATTCTTAGCTGATAGTATAACCTGGGGTTCTTGTTGCAAAGTGTATTAGTCTGTACCTGCATTTTGTTGGATTCTAACAATTTGACCACATGATTTAGATTAAATTCTAACAGTAAACTGCCCTCCTTTTTTTAGTAACCCATTAATCTTTGTGTCATATGCAAATTTAATCAGTTAAGATTTTATTTCATCATCTAGATTGTTTCTAAGAATGTACTGAATACTGCTGGACCAGGAGTTTCTCTCAGGAGACCTTCCTTGGACAGCCCTGCTCATTGATATCTGCCAATAAGACCTTTTTTAATTCATCTAATGTTTTTCCTCTTGATTAAAAATCTTGCATTATAGAAAATTAAAAATGCCATGTGACCGAATTGCAAAAGCCTTAGAGAAGTCCGAAATTGCTGTCTCAACACTGTTGCCAGTTTTGTTTGAGAAAATATACTTCTCCATGAGACTTGAGCAGTATTCATGATACTTTTTGGTTTATATTCTTCAGTGAGAGACCTGAAAAGAGGTATTATTTTGTAAAAGCAGGGTGAAGTATCTTCTGTTGCTTCAGTCACTTCTTTTCTTTAAAATATTTATAACTGCCTCTTGTTAGTCTCTGAATACTCCCATGAACTGGGACAACATGATTATGGCCACTGGTAATGAAAATGTTTTCTTTTAAAGTCCAAAATGTTGTACATACAATACACAACTACATACATGTACGGACACATGCAGAGTATAAGTAACAATCAGTATCTGTAATTCTCATTTTTCCTTAGACCCTGCCAAGGTGAGTTTGAGCATTTCAGTTTGCTTCAAGAAGCAAGACATTAGTATCCTGTGTCTCAAAATGTAATTTCTTTACTTGGAATATACTCCATTCATCACAATGGAACAATGAGTGCAAATACAGAAATCACTTTAGCTTTCTGTCATTATTGCTCAGCCATATTGGGGAAACATATACATGACAATCTGCAGGGTTTTATCCAAAAATCTTCGAAATCTTGCTTTCTGCCTTGACCTGCAATATTCGTGCATTTTTTTTCTATATCAAGGAAAGGAAGTAAACTTTAATATAGAATTCATCTTGTCCCTTTTGATCTTAGGAGAAAATTGGCCTTTGACATGCCAATTCATTATATATAGCATTTAATTTATTTGTAGGCTATGTAGTATCATAACAAGTGAAGTCTCTGGTCCAATGTGTCCTTATCTTCTAATCTTTACTGGAGTTTTACTTCTCTTTAAAATGAAGATGCAGCTACAGCTCTTCACCTTCATCAACCCTTTGAATACTGCCTTGGATCTTGAAATAAAGATGTGTTCTAAAGTTAAGTTCGTAAGAGACTTAAAAATCTTTGTAACTTTTATTAAGATGCACGTTTTAATTGCATTAAAGATAAAACTAAATGTATTTACTATTTGAACTATTTGAGTCAGAAAAGTATGAAACTGACAATTTCTAAAAAAGTTAAAAGATTCTTTTTATGTTTAAAACCTACAGACTTTTTGCAAATATACATAATAAAAACTATGCAGATATAATTCTCATCAAGATGTAAACTCTTTACAAATAATTAAAGCTTAAAATAAGATACATTAACAGACAAAAAGGTCAGATTGATAACAAAACTAAGTAATATGTTAAAGGGAAGGACAGATATATGATAAATAAAAATAGGGACTAAAAAACCAGTTTTCACAGAATTAATGAAAAACCTAATTTAATTAAGATGGTCACTTCTGATTATCAGGCAAAACTTATCTCCTAGTTGCAGCAATGCCGTGGTAATTTTTTGTTTTCTCCTTTAATTTTAATATGCAGGTAGAACTTTGAAAAATAAATATAAAAGCCTGAGCAATCTGGAAACCTGTGCCTGCAATATTAATGAAGGCATACAGGAAAGCAAGGCATAGAGCTAAAAAATAAAATAGAAATCTGCCTCATTTGTTTTTCTTTCCCCTCATGCATACACTAACACATTTTTAATACCTCTTCAAAGGATAAATTAAGAACAGGGTCTCAAATAAAAGAATGGTTCCCTCTCTGTACATAGCAAACCTACCGTAAGTACTGTAAAGCAAAGGGCAAGATTCAACTTTTTAATCTTAGGGAATGATAACACAAAAAAAGTTAAACTCTTTTTTTTTTTTTTTTTCTCTGTAAGAGAGGAGAAACACATTTGCATCTGCTTGCTTTTGGTCTGACTGGTAGGCATCATGTACCTCAGTGTGTAGTGCAAGACCTTAAGATGGGCAGATGATCCTTCCTCCTCTACACATGGTATTTTCCAGAATATATCAAGCCTGGGTTACTATGTCCATTTTATGCATACCGATGCTTGTACTTGGTGGTGGATCAGAAAGATAGGGTAGGCTTCTGCCTAAGAGATACCCTGCGATGAATTTAGGAAATCTAACACCTCTACCACACTCTAAATGGGCACCACTTAGTGCATCACTGGAAATGGCTTATAAACCAGCAACTTGCTCAGTTCACTTCTTTTCTTTCAAAGTGATATTAGCTTGTTTTAAAAGAAGTCCAGCTATTGGTGAGGGACAACCATATTCAAAGAGATTATTTTGAATATTTTTGTGGTAGTACAGAAATTAATTAAAGATTCTCGAAATAACAAGCATAGAGAAAGTGTACAAAATAGAAGGGAAGTTTGCTGACTATTGCAAATGCAGCTTTATTGGTAGTCACACACCAGAAATTCTGGGCTAATTAGCAGAGACTCCAGACTCCATGGGCTATGCAAAAACTTTGCTCTTACTGCCTGATGGCATCATTATGAATTGGAAAGGACTTGCAGTAATACAGGATCAAATTGCTGTTTCTATCCAGGCTAACACAGGTCTGGTAACTGCTTTGTTTTGTATTAGCACTAGTTGGGGTTGGTACAAATGAAGATGCGCAATGTTGTTGTTGTTGCAGCTATTTATTGCAGGCTGTGAACAGCTGACTTTTGGAGAAGTGTCACTCCAGAGAGCTGTGGTACTATGACATTTTCCTTCAGCATGTTTTTCATCTTCCTGTCATACACACTTGGAGCTGCTATTTGAGGTGTTAAAAGTACTGTTGTTGGCCTTTCTTTCCCATGAGACCAAGTCCATGAAAACTACTACCAGAAACAGTGTCAAGATCAAAGATCCTGAGAAGATCTGATGATGAGGCTGACAGCTGGTCTGCAGGCCTCACAGAGTCAGACCTGAAACTGGTCAGAATTTACCCATGAGAATCTTACAGTGGAAATTTGCAGCTTCAGTGAAACCCACAGAGAAGGCCAAGAAGATAATCCATGAGAGAAGATGTTCTGGATATGAGGAGAGGATGTTCTTGTTATGGGACACTAAGAGTGTACAAGGAAGAACTTGTGGATAATATGTAGCAACTATACCTTTGCTTGTATAGCTGATTGTTTTACTGCTTGAAATGGTCATTGTTTGCTAAGCAGCCAATCTCAATAGGCCACAGCAGTTGTGAAGAGGTATAAGAATAGCAGTAGAGAAAAATAAAAAACTTCTACAGCTTTGGATTACTGCAAGTGTGTGTGCTTTTATGTCCGCCTCGACAAAGCCACAATCTGAGATCTGGCCTTAACAAGCTTGGACAAACTGGTATAATATTCATTCCCAATCATTCAGCCAAGAGTAGGGTATCTGAGCTTCCTCCGGCATTGCTGAAGCTCCAGAAACCAAATTCAGAAGCAGTAAAAGCAGAGCTCATTGTGTAAGTTATTTATAGCAAGCCTTTGAAAGCCAGACACCAAACAGTTCTGGAGGCTGCTGTCATTGCTGTGAGACTTAAGTATTTCACAGAGCCTGGACTTTGTTCACTTTCTGTTCCCTACAAAATACTTCTCATCTTTAGTTTTACAATAATGGATGCTGTAACCAAACCACTCAAGTAGAAATATTAATGATGTATTCAATTTGCTATGATTAAAAAAATTGTATTAGATTAGTATTAGATATCATTAGACATTCTAGAGAAGATTAATTTCGCGATAGGTAAATCACCACCATCATCATAAGGTACCATTTCATCAGCTGGTAGAGGCTGCTGGCTTGTGTTTCTCATTTTAATGATGTCTTTTGGAGTAGCACAGAGGTTCTGGTATCTTAGAGCACAACAGGCAGCAGCCAAAACTGTAAACACAGAGATTTATTCATCCTGGAAAATTATGCAAGAACCTACTCAGATCTGCCAAGAACTGAACAGGAATAAAATGTGTGTTTTAGACTATGAATATAGGGATTTTCTGTTTTGGATAATAACTTTGTATGGAGAAACAACAGGAATTTGAATGCATTGATATTCTGATATGCCTTCTAGCACTTCCACCATATTCCTCAGAGAAGAAAGCAACTGAAAAAAACACCTTTTGGCTCATTACAGGAAGAACACTTCTGTAACCCTTCTATTTCCATACCCACATAGGCAGACACACGTATTTCATGGATTTAGAATAATTTACCACATTTCTCCCCAGAGACATGAAGTAAGACTTTTTTTGCAATAACATAACAGTCTTGGAATATTTAAGAAAAGGAGAAGTTTTAGAGCGGTTTAATTTTCTATTTAGAAACATTCTGTAGTATTTTCCTTGCAAAAAAAAAAGTTTTTAAATTGGAAGTATTGTAAATTGCCTACCATTACGCTGACAGAATCTGTGTCAAATACACTGGCATTCACTAAAAGGCAATCAAACAATTTTGGGATGCAGGAAACCTGGGTCTCTAGGCTTCAACGAGAGCTCTGGAGTTTCTCTTCACTTTTTAGTTTTTGAGTCACCAAACCTGTTTTTTCTGTTAGCAATTTTTAGTGTAGGTGGCAGGAATTTATTTTTGCTTCTTCTAAGGGGAAAGATATGATATTAAAACATTTTTAATTCATACAAATGAATTCAAAACCTTTTCACAAAAAAAACCCCATAGATTTGCAGTCATGGTGATGTTGTGGTGACATCAGGGCATCCTTGTTTCCAGACTTGCGCCGACAACATTCTGACTTGCCTCGTAACAGAGCATTATCTCTTTCTTACTTTCACTCAGTAAGCAGGCAACAAAAACTTACATCTACTCCTCACACATCCTCCTCCTGCAATCTTCCTCATTATTACAGTCTTTAAAGATTCAATTTTTCAGAATTGCTCACAGCACAGAATCTACATCAACTCCAGCTTGCAGGAGAAACCCTAATGAAACTCCAGGAGCATTTCTGTAACAAAATTTTGCAGAAAATAATTCCTCTTTCTCCAAATTAGAATGGCCATGATATTTAACTTGAAAAGTCAAGCATGGGTGGGATAAAGAAAGAAAAAGTGTGGCCAAAGGCCTTTTACAATGTATTCCACTTCATAACTGCAAGTGAATACCTGCAGTTGTACCTTAAGGCTTTCCAATTCACTTCAGTGTGTGATATCATTTGCCCAGCTGAGGTTTTTATGCTTTCAATGTAATTGATCCTCAGGTGGTCTAAAATCTCTGTCTTTGGAAGCTTGCCTCTAGATTTAGGTACTGAATTTTAAGTTTCATCTGCAAGATTCTGTTCAGTTTCCTTCTAGCTCTGGGGGGCATTTACTTTAACAGCATTTCAGTAGCTTATTCCTGGTCTTTTCCAGAGTTTTTCATTTTAGGGCTGTTGTGGTTTAACCCTGGTAGGCAGCTAAGCACCACACAGCCTCTTGCTCAGTATTCTCCAGTGGGATGTGGGGGCAATCAGAACAGTAAAAGCAAGAAAATTCATGGGCTGAGATAAAGCAAACAAGTAAAGCAAAACTGAATGAATGGAAAGCAAAACAAAGAATTAATACACCACTACCCATGGCTGCTCAGGTGTTCATCCACCTCCAGGAGAGCAGGACTCCATCAGGCCTAACAGTGACTTGGGAAGACAGAGGACATCACTCCAAACATCCCCGTTTCCTTCTCCTTCCCCCAGCTGTATATGCTGAGCATGATGCCACAGGGTACAGAATATCCTTGGGTCAGTTGTGGTCAGCTGTCCTGGCCGTGTCCCCTCCCAACTTCTTGCGCACCTCCAGCCTCCTCGCTGGTGGGGTGGGGCTGGGAGCAGAGAAGTTCTTGACTCTGTATCAGCGCTGCTCAGCGATTACTAAACCACCCGTGCATAATCGGCACTGTTTCCATCAGCACTGAGCTCTGCCCATTCTCTCCAACCAGGACAGTCACAGCATAGCCCCATACAAGATACTATAAAGAAATTTAACTCTATCCCAGCCAAACCTGTAGATTATTCATGCCACCTTAAGGCCCAAGATAGCTAATGCCATAAAGTTTCATGAGCTGGCAACTCTTAACTTCTGCTGGTAAATCAAATTTGAAGATTTAAGACAAGTCTTTAAAACTTCTGTCTCACAAGTTTCTCCAGTCTTTTCAGCTTAGATTGTCTCATGTGAAGGAGGGCTCCTCTGGAGATTATACTCTTCAGATGAACAAGAGATACTATCTCCTCCACTATTTCCACTGTCTGCCTTCTGCTCTGGGCTTGGCTTCAGGCTCCTTCATTCTAATGTATCCATTGAGAGAGATTTTTGCCAGTCCCCTGAAATGTTTGACTCACTACTTGCCTGCATCACCTTGATTCAAAATGTATTTTTCCTCTACAAGGGATTATGGGTGGTTAGATTTTTGAGAAGGTAGCCTGTTTTACCTCTGAACATTTTTAGAGTACAGTAGTGAATATTTTTGGAGCTAAAAGAATTTCTGCTTTAAATTTCTCTGGCATTTTTGATAACATTGTAATTTGAAAGAGTGGAAAAAGAAATTCCTCGTTTAAAATGTAAACTGTATCTTGATGCAAACACTCTTTAAGAGATCCCAGTCATAACCAGAAATCATCCCCTGTTACGAGACAGATGTTCCAAATTGTCACACAGGAGCAAGCAATAAAAATATTTTGTAAATATAAGGCAAAATGGATGCAGTATATGATTTTTAACCACCAGCCAGATAATCTGTTTGCATTTCACAAAAAAACAAATATCCATATGAGGAATTACCACAGACTGACATTTACACATTTAGGAAAAATAAATCAATGATTAAAATAAAGCATCCTTTTATTTCTCAAAGACTACTCTCTTGCAGTAATGAAACTAAGAGAAATCACAATATTAACAGGACAATCATCAATTCTGTTCCAGCGGCTTTGAGACACTCCAGCTGAAAAAGCAAAAGCAAAGCTTAATATTGTTCACTTTCTAGCCCTTGCATACAGGCACTTTTGGGAGAAGTGGAGAATGACCTTAGGCTCTGGTGCTTCTCAGCTGCCAGAATAACTTCTTGGGCAGCCGGGCTGCTGTAAATTGCAGTATGGATTAGATCGCCCCTGGCTGATTCTAAAGTCAGGGGAATAAAAGTATGGCTTTGTTTCCATTTTCTCAGCTGTGCCAGCTGAGGAGCCAGCCTTGAAAGTTCACTGCTTGCTCAAGGCATGTAAGGGTGCCACAGACAGAGCTGATAGTCACGTGTGCCTGAAGGACTGAAGGCTGTCAGCTGGCCTGTGAACTGGTACGTACACTGGTGTCCTCCCATGCAGTTGTGTGCTGCTTTGTACAATGGATGTCTGACACTTTCTGGTGCCTCTAGGTACCCTTGCACTGCAAATAAATAATGCTATACTATATATATAGGAGCAAGAGAGAATATTCCTCAGTATTCAAGCAATAAACTCTCTTATTTTACAGGTATTGAATATTCTGAAAATAATTGACATTCACATGGAGAGAATATCTATGCAACTCAAGACAGAATGATATGATTAAAACTTTAGAAAATTATAATCTTTAAAAATATTCTGCAGTTTTCTAAGAAGAAAACTTTTAAATGGCCATATGATAATGTTTTTAAGTGCTTTTAAGAACTGCAAACTGATTCATTTTTCAGTGATTTATTTTCAACAAAAAGCAGACTTCTTTAAGTTAAGCTCTGGCATATTTAGTTTGATGGATTTCAGCTCAAAGATGAGCTAGCCTGCAAATTCAGCTATCTGCACCCCATTTCTGTAACCATTCAAACCCAACAGAGGAAGCCCTCATGTGACCTGGAGTGCTGTGTGAGCTCTGCTCCATGATGAGCCTTACCTTGGCTGTCTCAGGTCAGCAGTGAAATCTACCAGTAAGCATATATCATGGATATATCTCAGTAGTCCTTCACCCTTGATTTTATATATCTATGTTCACACAGAAAAAAGTATTAAAAATATTTCTATTTAGAATTTACATTGTATTGATTCCTTGAAAATGTATAAAAGCAAATTATTCTCAAGTATAGAAAATAATACCAATGTGCCATGATACATCTATTATAGAAGAAGTAAAATATCATAAGAGGTAAACATCAATGTATGTCTTCCTACCCCCTTAGGAATTTAGTCCCACAAAGAAACAGCTCAAACCTTTTTCAAGTTTTATGAGGGCTTCTTTAAATATTTAGAGTTGGGAAAACCACTTCTTTTCTACCTCAGGCTGATGAAAGAGGAACTTTCCTTTAGTCTTTTTAAAACATGAAAGGGGCAAGATCCCTAACATCAGAAGCCTCCTCCCTTTTCTCTAAGAATGGTTCTTTCAAATCTTCAAACAAGAAAATACTTTCCTCTGTAGTTCCTGATTTTCCACCAGATACAGTGCTTTTAATCCCACTGGGCTCTGTGTGTGTGTGTGTGTGCTGGTGTGTCTGTGCCTGTGAGTATGTTAGAGCGAAAGGTAATCCTTTCACTTTCAAGCACTATGAGATTGCAAGGAAGGATATCTTATTTATATGCTGTTACTTTAGCCAGTCCACCTACTTATGTAGTAAAAAATTAACAACAATAAAATGTTATCAAATATTATATTAAAATAAAACAAGAAAAGTCGAATAAGCCATAAAAAAGGGTAATGCAATTCTGTTAATTTTTCAACAATTAATGTACCCATACTGCCTTCATTTTGTAAAATCTTACCTGAATGTATTTAAGTACCTTGGGAAAGAGATTGATTATTATTATTTAATGTATAATGTCTACCATACACTAAAGGAGCTGGTACAACTAAAGAAGGGAGTGGTCAGCTGTCATCATCTTCACAGTAACAAACCTGTCACTTCTTACCTTAACAGTAGTCTACAGATTCTGAAGCATTTACAAACACAATGTGAGTATGCACAGATAGAGTGATTGAAGGAGGGAAAAAAAATCCTAGTTCTGTGCCCTGTCCCAAGTTGCACATCCTCAAAATTCAAGCTGAGGGGAAGCATGCTAAGAATCTCTGTGAAATCTAACAGTTACAGTATAGAAAAAGATGGGGTTGATACTCAAACACTCAAACACCGTTAGTTCAGTCTTAGATTTGATCTTAAATCAGACAGC
Organism: Dicrurus megarhynchus; assembly: GCA_013399195.1. Taxonomy (NCBI): domain Eukaryota; kingdom Metazoa; phylum Chordata; class Aves; order Passeriformes; family Dicruridae; genus Dicrurus; species Dicrurus megarhynchus. The sequence goes on along the minus strand of VXAD01013230.1, from coordinate 318,319 downwards.
AGTTGTAATTAGGTTCTCAGGCCTTGCAATGGTCCTGTGAACTTTCTCCTTCTATGTCCAGAGAAGTGTTTTGCTTACATAATTAAAATGAGTTACTTTCATACACTTTTTAAGCATGTTGAAAAATACCTTACATACACTCTTAAAAGAAACAGTCCTGTTTTAGGGTGATTTACTTCAGTAACATGCACTTACTGAACTTTTCAAAGTGCTCGACACTAAAAGCTACTTATACATAATTTATGTCATACTTGCTGGCTGAACTCTGTTCTTATACTTCATGCCTGCCATTCTCATGAGCATAATAGCAATAATCCATCATGTATATGTATAGCATTCTGACGCTGTTTGCAGGTTGATAAGGATAAAGATACAATGAAAAGATAAGTAGATGGTTGTTGCACCAAAGCACTGGGGTTATTTGATTTTGGGAGGGAAGACTTTATTCTTTCATATTTATATTAACTCTTGGGCACTGTGTTTTATACTACAGTGCTGTACTATAGTGGTAAATGTTAACTGTCCATGTTTCCTTATAGGACATGGTTACCCAATGCAAAGTCCAACTGCCTTTTGTTCTTACTTGGGCAATATTGCAACTCTCATTAATATATTTAATTCTCTTGGAGCCACTGGGGGCTTGCAAATTTATAATAGCTATGGAGCTAGACTTTATATGTAGACTTTATTTTTCAGTAGTATCAAGGTAAATACATAAAGATTTGTATTTAAATATTGCCATCTCAAAAGGGTTTATTGGAAGTTAGCTGATCATGGGGCGCAAATTCCATGTTTGTAGTAAATAAAACTGCAAATTCCTTTTTTATCAACATATTGTTGCAGGCCAAGAGGTGTGATACTTCTCAATGAGTCTTCCAGACATGTACAACATGCCTTCTTAAGGCAGCACGTAGATGGTTTAAACTCTAGCTTGTTTAATGCATGCCTGATTCTTTTCACTAACAAAAAGAGAACTTACATATTAAAATAATCAAACAGGAAAAGAGTTGGTCTGAACAGATAAGTTAAAGAAGAGCTGACTAGCTTTGTGGGACATGAGCACTGATCTTAATGTTTATAGTGTTAAAAAGAAAAAAAGGATCATCTGAAAATTACATGCAGTAAAACATGACTGAAAGTAATAATAAAGGGTATTTATCATATGCATTAAATTTTTTAGGGCTCTAAGTGATTATTTTTGAATATGTTCATTATGTGTTACTCAGTGACACTGCTTTCAGAGATTAGCTCTGAATAAAGTTAATTAGCTGTGAATAAATTTCTGTTAATAAATTAAAAAAAGTTTTGTGAAATACAGTAGCTTCATGCAGAGACACTGACAAACTATGAATCAGAGTTTCCCACTGAGAGGCAGCCTAATTAGACAGGTGGAGAGCTGCACTGACATGGCTATGCTGCTGTATTGGGTTTGCATGGCAAGGTTTGGTAGTGGGGGGTCTACAGGGTTGGCTGCTGTGAGATGCTGCCAGAAGCTCCCCCATGTTCAACAGAGCTAATGCCAGCCGGCTCCAAGGTGGACACACTGCTGACCAAGGCCTCTAGGATAACCTACCTGTAGAGGAAAAAAACTGCAGTGGAACAGCAGTGAGAAGAAGGACATGAGGAAAATGTGACAGCAAGAACTCTGACACCCAGGTCAGTGAAGAAGAATGGGAAGGAGGGGCTTCAGGCACTGGAGCAGAGATTCCCCTGCAGTCCATGGTGAAGACCACATTGAGGCAGCTGTGCCCCCGCAGCCCATGGGAGTCCATAGCCGAGCAGAGATCCACCAACAGCCCATGGATGCCCAAAGGAGGCTGTGACCCTGTGGGGAGCCCGCACTGGAGCAGGTTCTTGGAAGTGCCTGTGGACTCTTGGAGAAAGGAGCCCACATTGGAGCAGGTTTGCTGGCAGGACTTGTGACCCCTTGGGGGATCCATGCCAGAGCAGCCTGCTCCTGAAGTACTGTACCCCATAGAAGGGACCTACACTGGAGGAGTTTGTGAAGAACTGTAGCCTGTGGGAAGGATTCAGGTGGAAGAAGATGGTGAAGGACTGTCTTTTGTGTGAAGGACCCCATAATGGAGCAGGGGAAGAGTATGAGGAATCCTTCTTCTGATGAGGAAGGAGCGACAGAGACAGCATGTGTTGAACGGACCACAACCCTCATTCCCTGAGCAGTGTTGGTTGGGGAGGAGGTAGAGAAATCAGGAGTGAAGTTGAGACTCGGAAGAAGGGAGGGATGTGGGGGAAGGTGCTTTAAATTTTTGGTTTTATTTCTCATAATTCCACTCTGATTTTGACTGGCAATAAATTAGTTTACCTGACTTAAGTCTGTGTTCCTGTAACAGTAATTGATGAGTGATCTCTCCCTGTCCTTTTCTTGACCTACAAGCCTTTTTTATATTTTCTCTTCCCTTTCCACTTGAGCAGGACAGTGATAGAGTGGTTTTTATGGGCACCTGACATCCAACCATAGTCAATCCTCCACAGCTGCCTTTAATTCTGGGGCGTGATTGGGACTCTATCCATGGCACTTCCCTGTTCCAAGGGCTGTTGTGATTTAACCCCTGTTGGCCACTAAACAGGTCTCAGGGGCTTTGTCACTCCCTGCAGTGGGATGGGGAAGAGAATTGGAAAAGTGAGAAAACTCATGAGATGAGATAATAGGTAAAGCGAAAGCTGTGCAGGCAAGGGAAACAATAAAAGGAATTCACTGCTTTCCATGGGTAGGCAGGTGTTCAGGCATCTCCAGGAGAACCTGGTCTTATCACACAGAAGGGTGAGTCGGAAAGACAAACAACATCACTCTGAATGTCTCCACCCCGCTTCTTTCTTCTTCCCCCAGCTTTATATGCTGAGCATATATGGTGCAGAATATCCCTGGGGTCAGTTTGGATCAGTTGTCCCAGTTGTGTCCCCTTTAACTTCTTGTGCATTCCCAGCCTTGCTGCTGGTGTGGAGTGAGAAACAGAGAAGGCTCTGTGCAAGCAGCAGTAATGAAAATATCCCTGTATTAACAAGTGTTTTCTGCACAAAATCCAAAACATAGCCCCATACAAACTACAATGAAGAAAATTAACTTTATCCCAGCCACATCCAAGCCCTAGAAAAACCTTTGCATTTTAGGATGAAATTCCTTCTCCATGTAAGTCACTGGTGATAATTCCTATTGCCTTTAACAGGACTCAGTCTGACCTGTTCTGGAGTCTGTTCCAATATGTGGATAAGTATTATGGGGCTCTAACAATAAATTCGACATTGTGCATGAACAAAGTTAGAAAAGTTGAGGAACAAATACACGCCATATGAAACTTGGGTAAAAAGAAATATGAGAAAGTTCCTCAACTTCATAAAAACAAAGAAAAGATTAAAGAAATAAGATTTCTATTATTTAAGAGAAATGAGGACCAAATAACAGATGACATAACGAAGGGCAAAATCTTCAGTGTATTTTTTCTTCATTCTTCACCAAAGAGGTTAATTGTGACCAGAAGCTTAAAATATTTAACATTAGCAACTAAGTGCTAAAACTATAAAGCCACGATTGGTTAGTAGACAGAAAAGTTCTTAGATCATCACAACTTAACAACATTTTTCCCTAAAGTATTTATGATCTGAAATCTTCTTTGAACCATTAGCAGTCACCTTTGAGAACTTTTCAGAAGAGATAAAGGTTGAGGGGACATCTAATGGAAAAATACAACTAGTAAACTAAAAAGAAAAAGAGTATTATGTATCATGCCTAGCTTACACTTAGAATGTTAAGGCAATAAATAATTTATTAGTGATTTTTCTCTCTGAGCACCTAGAAAATCTGAAGTTGATTAAAAGTAACCACAAGAGAGTTACTGAAATCACAACAGAGTCGCAAATCACAACAGGCCAATCTGATACCATTCCATGGCAGCACAATTAAGTGAGTAACAGAGAAGTATTGACATACTTTTTCTTTGCTGACAAGACAATTCCATACGACACTGTCAGAAGTATGGTTATATATTCTCATTAGAAATTACAGTAAAATCAGTTGAATCATTTAGCAGAAACATCTTAGCATCTGTTCACTGACAGTCTGAAAGAAATAACTTGAGTGCAGCATTATGCAATATTTGTATTAAAATTGAAGGACCAGTATTTGTGGATAACATTAACCAGGAAGGTTATAGAAATTCTGGAAGGTAGAATTATATTCAACACGATTTTGATAAACTGGAGAAATGGTACAAAGCAATAAAATAGGATATAACAAAGACATGCAAACTGCCTAGGAAGGAAAATATAAAATGCAGAATGGCTCGCTAGGCAGATATACTGCAGAAAAAGGGCTCAGGATTACAATGGGTTGCAAATGGAACATTAGCCAATATTGCAAAACCAGCAGAAAAAGGATGATTTAAAATATGTAAGTCCTGAAACATACGGAGTAACTATTTCACTCGAGTCAGCATTTGTGAAGCCTTAAGAGGATTACTGAATGCAGTTTTAAGTCCTAAGGAAAGGAGGGGTTGAGATAGAAGCAACAAAAGGTTAATAGATGTGGAAAATATGACCACTCTCAAAGAACGAATGAAAAATACTAAAAGCCTTTCTTATTTAGTCTTGAAAAGAGAACCTTGGTGTCATATATTAACAGTCTTCCAATATAGAAATTGTTGTAAGGAGAACAATAATTTGTTGTCAATGTTGTCACCAAATGCAAAACAAAAATAACTGGTTGCAATAGGAGGGATTTGTGTTATGTAAACTTATATTACAGTTAAGATCAGCTTACCTACATCAGTTGTGGACTGTCTGTCTACCTGTCCAGTCTACCTGGACTTTAATAAAGCCTTTCACACTGTTTGCTGCAGCATTTTCCTGGAGAAATTGGCTGCTTGTGGCTTGGATGCGTGCACTGCTCACTGAGTTAAAAACTGGCTGGATAGCTGGGTCCAGAGAGTGGGGGTGAGTGGAGTTACATCCAGCTGGTGTTCCTCAGGTTTCAGTATTGGGGCCAGTCCTGTTTAATATCTTTAACAATGATCTGAATGAGGGGATCAAGTGCACCCTCGGCCAATTTGCAGATGACACCAGTTTGAGTGGGAGTGTTGATCTNAAAATCCAAAACATAGCCCCATACAAACTACAATGAAGAAAATTAACTTTATCCCAGCCACATCCAAGCCCTAGAAAAACCTTTGCATTTTAGGATGAAATTCCTTCTCCATGTAAGTCACTGGTGATAATTCCTATTGCCTTTAACAGGACTCAGTCTGACCTGTTCTGGAGTCTGTTCCAATATGTGGATAAGTATTATGGGGCTCTAACAATAAATTCGACATTGTGCATGAACAAAGTTAGAAAAGTTGAGGAACAAATACACGCCATATGAAACTTGGGTAAAAAGAAATATGAGAAAGTTCCTCAACTTCATAAAAACAAAGAAAAGATTAAAGAAATAAGATTTCTATTATTTAAGAGAAATGAGGACCAAATAACAGATGACATAACGAAGGGCAAAATCTTCAGTGTATTTTTTCTTCATTCTTCACCAAAGAGGTTAATTGTGACCAGAAGCTTAAAATATTTAACATTAGCAACTAAGTGCTAAAACTATAAAGCCACGATTGGTTAGTAGACAGAAAAGTTCTTAGATCATCACAACTTAACAACATTTTTCCCTAAAGTATTTATGATCTGAAATCTTCTTTGAACCATTAGCAGTCACCTTTGAGAACTTTTCAGAAGAGATAAAGGTTGAGGGGACATCTAATGGAAAAATACAACTAGTAAACTAAAAAGAAAAAGAGTATTATGTATCATGCCTAGCTTACACTTAGAATGTTAAGGCAATAAATAATTTATTAGTGATTTTTCTCTCTGAGCACCTAGAAAATCTGAAGTTGATTAAAAGTAACCACAAGAGAGTTACTGAAATCACAACAGAGTCGCAAATCACAACAGGCCAATCTGATACCATTCCATGGCAGCACAATTAAGTGAGTAACAGAGAAGTATTGACATACTTTTTCTTTGCTGACAAGACAATTCCATACGACACTGTCAGAAGTATGGTTATATATTCTCATTAGAAATTACAGTAAAATCAGTTGAATCATTTAGCAGAAACATCTTAGCATCTGTTCACTGACAGTCTGAAAGAAATAACTTGAGTGCAGCATTATGCAATATTTGTATTAAAATTGAAGGACCAGTATTTGTGGATAACATTAACCAGGAAGGTTATAGAAATTCTGGAAGGTAGAATTATATTCAACACGATTTTGATAAACTGGAGAAATGGTACAAAGCAATAAAATAGGATATAACAAAGACATGCAAACTGCCTAGGAAGGAAAATATAAAATGCAGAATGGCTCGCTAGGCAGATATACTGCAGAAAAAGGGCTCAGGATTACAATGGGTTGCAAATGGAACATTAGCCAATATTGCAAAACCAGCAGAAAAAGGATGATTTAAAATATGTAAGTCCTGAAACATACGGAGTAACTATTTCACTCGAGTCAGCATTTGTGAAGCCTTAAGAGGATTACTGAATGCAGTTTTAAGTCCTAAGGAAAGGAGGGGTTGAGATAGAAGCAACAAAAGGTTAATAGATGTGGAAAATATGACCACTCTCAAAGAACGAATGAAAAATACTAAAAGCCTTTCTTATTTAGTCTTGAAAAGAGAACCTTGGTGTCATATGTTAACAGTCTTCCAATATAGAAATTGTTGTAAGGAGAACAATAATTTGTTGTCAATGTTGTCACCAAATGCAAAACAAAAATAACTGGTTGCAATAGGAGGGATTTGTGTTATGTAAACTTATATTACAGTTAAGATCAGCTTACCTACATCAGTTGTGGACTGTCTGTCTACCTGTCCAGTCTACCTGGACTTTAATAAAGCCTTTCACACTGTTTGCTGCAGCATTTTCCTGGAGAAATTGGCTGCTTGTGGCTTGGATGCGTGCACTGCTCACTGAGTTAAAAACTGGCTGGATAGCTGGGTCCAGAGAGTGGGGGTGAGTGGAGTTACATCCAGCTGGTGTTCCTCAGGTTTCAGTATTGGGGCCAGTCCTGTTTAATATCTTTAACAATGATCTGAATGAGGGGATCAAGTGCACCCTCGGCCAATTTGCAGATGACACCAGTTTGAGTGGGAGTGTTGATCTGCATGAGGGTAGGAAGGCTCTGCAGAAGGATCTGGACAGGGGACATAAACCAAGAACAATTTGATGAGTTTAGGGTGAAGTGCTGGGTCCTGCATGTGGGTCAGAACAACTGCAGGCAATGCTGCAGTCTTGGGAGAGAGTAGCTGGAAAGGTGTATGGGGGTGCTGGTTGACAGACAGCTGAACATGAGCCTGTGTGTGCCCAGGTGGCCAAGAAGGCCAATGGTATCCTGGCTTGTGTCAGAAGTAGTGTGGCCAGCAGGACCATTGCAGTGATCATCCACCCGTACTTGGCACTGGTGAAGCCATACCTCGAGTGAGTGTCCAGTTCTGGGTCACTCCCTTCAGGAATTGAGGTGCTGGAGTGTGTCCAGAGAAGGGCAATGGCACTAGTGAGTGTTGGGGTTTTAGGAGTTCCCCTTCTGTTTCCCTTTGTTTCTTGAGGAATTTTCNCACCGGGAGCCGCCAGCACCGCTGCCGGCTGTGACCGTAACTGCACCAACGGGGAAAGGGCCTGGAGCCGAGGAGGCTGGCACTGGGTTACTGGTTCTGTTTGCTGTTACTGCCATAGTTATTGTTGTTTGTGTGCCTTGTTATACATATATATATATATAGTAGTAAAGAACTGTTATTCCTATTCCTCATATCTTTGCCTGAAAGCCCCTAATTTCAAAATGATAATAATTCGGAGGGAAGGGGGTTGCATTTTTTCGTTTCAAGGGAGGCTCCTGCCTTCCTTAGCAGACATCTGTCTTTCAAACCAAGACAGTGAGCAGTCTTGATAACAACTCTTATGAGGAGTGGCTGAGGAAGTTGGGGTTGCCTAACACAGAGGATAGGGAACTCAGGGGAGACCTTTTTCACTCTCTACAACTACCTTAAAGGAGGTTGTGGACAGGTGGGGGTCAGCCTCTTCTCCCAATTAATGAGTGACAGGGCAAGAGGAAATGGCCTCAAGTCATGCCAGCAAATGTTTAGATTGGACACTAGGAAAAATTTCATCACAGAAAGTTTTGTCAAGAACTGGAACAGGCTACTCAGGGAAGAGATTGAGTCACCATTTCTGCAGGTATCTAAAAGAACTGTAGATGTGGTGCTTGCAGACATGGTTTAGTAGTGAACTTTGAAGAGCTAGGTTAAAGGTTAGACTCAATTGTCTTAGAAATCTTTTCCAGCTTAAATTATTTTATAACTATGAAATTACAGTTACTTTCAAAATGTCTTAAAAAAATTACAGGCTTGATATTAGAAAATCTGGGAGTTGTTCTGTTGGTTATTTATTGTAACAATGTGTATAATGAAGAAATAATATTTTCCATATACTATAGCAAAAAAGGTTTCAGTAGAGTTTAGTAAACCTTTTTTTCTCACTGCTGAATGAAAGGCACAATCTACAGTATAGCAAGTGTAGAAGTAATCATTACTTCAGAATATCTTCTTTAATATATTTATTTATATTTCAGCATAAAAGGTTTTTTCTGGGTGACCTGGATCTTGAGGTTTCTTGAAAAAAATTCACGTTATCTGTACTTATAACTTCTTTTCAGTTTACAAACATATTAAAGGTCACTGAGATAGAAATTGACTTTTACTAACTTGTGTGCAAATGGGAAACAAATCTTTGATCAAAACCTTTAGTCACTAAATAATTAAGGATTATCAGAATGGATAAAATCTTGGAAAAACTTACCTGAAGGTCAGTGTAACCCTGATTTGGTTGACAGGATTCATCAATGCCTTTAGAGGTGTTTTTGTTGCACTAATAAAATAAAATTTTATCTAAATGTGGGAAGATAAAATGAATTGGGTTTTGTGTTGGCAACTTAATCATGAAGGGAAGATGAACTCTGATGCATGGGATGGTCAAAGATGAAAAAAAAAGTTCAATTTTGAGCAGTTAAAAAATGTATTTCTTACTTTGTATGGACAATATCGTAATGATATGTATATCAAATAATTCCTGATAATGCCACTGGAATGTGCGATATTCTTTACATTCAATTGTAGTTAGCTGTGCTTTTCATTCTATCCCTGGCATTTGTGGGATATTTAGAGTCAGACATAATTTCATTACTATTCTGACTTCTCTTAATTAGTCATTATCAAACTATGCATCTGCCATTAGCCTCCACAGGCCGCCACATGTGACACCCCCACCAGGATGAGATTCTGCCTTAATTGTGAATGCCAAGTTCCTTACAGTGAACAGATACCACCCTACACTTTATAGTGTACTCACAATTTGTTTCTGATTTAAATCAAAATGAAAAATAATTCATTAAACTGCCTCACTCTTTGGGGAGTCCCTTAGAAATGCCTGTCATCTTAACAGTTTCTATCATTAATCAGACACTTAAGAGTGGCCAAGTACTACCAACGAAACCTAATTTTGGATTTGTTTTTTATAATTATTACTTGAACTCAATGTGGACAGCACATACCCACATACCCACATTCATCTACAACCCCTGATTTTTCACCAACATATTTGCAAAAATATCACTGAAATAAATGAACCATGTTGTAATAGGATTCCCCTCTTTTCCCTGTATTAATAAACATAAACAAAAATAAGGATAAATTCAAAATTAATTTAAAATGTTTTCCCAATATTAGTTTTAGAGTTCACTTCTTAACACTTAGCCTTCTAAGAATATTTAGAATTTTACCACTTTTGATGTCAGAAATTATACAGGTGGACTTACCATTCACTAAATGGTAATGGACTAGGATCCAAATAATGACATTATTCAGTCCTTATTCACAAATATAATAAGGAACATTGAGAAAATATAGTATATAATCAAGTACTATTAATCTGAGTGATTATTCACAAAAAAATTCATGTATTTATTAGAATAAAGCTTTCCTTTACAATACAAGTGAGGAACAGGATTTTCAAAACCTTCTAAATGTCCTCTTACTGAGGCAATTAAATTAGTCAGAAAGAGATCTGACTGCGCAGTTCTCTGTGAATACAATATTTCCAAATTAAATTAATTGCTTTGTAGAAACATGACAAGAACTATTAAATGTAAGTGCTGATCCTGGCCAGTATATCTTGCTGTTGCCTGCTCCAAGCCTCTGGCTTGTAATATTAAAAAATTTAACAGATTTAAAGTTTGCTAAAATTGCCTTCTCCTGTTTATGAAACAGTGTATAAACAGGTGTAAAATTATTTTTTTTTAAGTCTTAGTTAAAAGAGACCATAGTGCAATCTACTTTTGGAACAATCGTTATTAGTCAATAGATCTTGAATTTTTTGTGAATATTGTCAAAAACAATTTATTCAATTCTATATTGTACATTCAATCAATTGAAATTATAACAATTTAAAAAATTCTTGAAAATTAAATAGGTTGAGTAAGGAGTACATTCTCTGAACTCTATTTGTAGTCACAGGATCACAGAATCATTTAGGTTAGAAAAGACCTCTGGGATCATCGGGTCCACCCTTTGACCAATCACCACCTTGTCAACTAGACCATGGCACTGAGTGCCACATCCAGTCATATCTTGAACACCTTCAGCAACAGTAATTCCTCCACCTCCCTGGTCATCCCTTTCCAATATTCAACAACCCTTTCTGTGATGAAGTTCCTCCTGATGTCCAGCCTGAACCTCCCCTGGCAGAGCTTGAGGCTGTGTCCTCTTGTTTTGTCTCTGGCTGCCTGGGAGAAGACACCAACCTCCACTTTCCTACAATCTCCTTTCACGTAGTTGCAAAGAGCAGTAGGGTCACTCCTTGGTCATTCCACAGAAAAAAAGAAAGAAAAAGATAATGCCTAACCAACTTCCTCATACTTTAAAAAGTGATTCTACATTCTTTAAAAGTCTTTACTTGGAGAAAATTTGCACAATAATAGATGCTGAAAAATAGTAAAATTAAAACCTCAGATTTTTGAAAGATTATATGGAGCTTTTAAATCATGAGCCCAAATTGATTTTAGAAAAAAAATCAGTTTAAAGACACAGTAGATTCATAAGCTTTGGAATTACTCTCAGCTGGGTTTTGGACACCATGGATAATGTGTTTTGTTTAGTATCATGTTTATTTTGAAAAATATCTTAGAATGGCAATGACACATTAGACTTCCCACTATGGATTTCTGTTTCATGTACACAGAGATATTTTCCGATGATGTTCTGTGATACATTGAGTACTAGAATTACATAGGGATTTGAAAAGAAACATGTCACAAAGCAATACAGAAATATACTTTGCAGTGCAGAAGATAAAATAAGGTAAAAAATTATTGAGTATTGAAATCTATTAAAAGTTTAAGTTTCAAAAAATGCTTCTATTTATAAGACATTATTTAATTATTAAATAATGAATGATAACTTTCTCCTACATAATAAAATAGGAATATATACATAATAGAAAAATCGATGAAAGCATAAAACCACTGACAGACCAGCACTTGTGTCAGTCTCTTGGAGAGAAGAACTGACTCCTTTATGCAGATTGTCCATGCAGTCTCTGACCATTCAGGGAGACTCAGGAGAAGTGGCTCTAAGGGAGGGCAGTTCCACAAGGATCTCACAGATGTTTCCAGTAACCATTCTAGGGCCAGCGGGTGTTGCTATACCCTGGTTCAGCCTAAAGTCAAGTTAGTCAGGATAGCTGCCTGGCACAGAAAAGCACTGTCAAGATGCTCAAGTCAATGCAGATTAAACAGCAATGCTGACTGCCCTAGATGGAGCCTCAATGAGGCACTTGTACTGCCTTTGGGACTGGTACTGCTATCACTGCCAGGCTTTGGTGTTTGCTGGGACCCTCAGCAAAGACTATTGGTTCAGAGGGAACTTCTTTTGAATCTCTGAAAATGCCAAGTGTTTTCGTATCTTTCTTCAACACTAAGACTCAATTTATGGGGATAAAGTATACTAGAAATAACAAAATAGAACTGCTATCAGGGCATATATGACTTGACTTCTTAAACAAAATTATGAAAATAAATTTTAAAAATTGGTGGAATAAAAAGAATGTATTTTATGTATATTAGCTGAATAGGATACAACATTTTCCCTATATCCTCTCTAGTCTCAGAATTATTTTAATTTTTTAATATCAGTATACATTTTGCTCAGAAAAAAGTGTTTCAGATGTTACTTTGATAAATTGTAATTATAATATAATCATATGGTATTTTCAAAAACAATCACACTGACTAGTCAGCAAGGTCAAAATTGTTATTGACTTTGCTTATGGTAAAGCCTGATAAACATTCAGTCCTCCACAAAATGTTTTGAAACCAAATTTCCGAGAAATTCTAAACAATAAGGCTTGAAAATTTGTTTTATGTATACACAGTTCTGCTGGATTTTTAATTCTTTTATTGTGATAACTAATCATTATTTGTTGATATCTATAAACTGATAATCTGTTATTCTTGCCATCTTTGAGATGTGTCATTTAGTTTCAAGCAAACTACTGTAATCTGTTTAGCATACCATGCTGAAAATATGTGATGAGAACAGCATGTGTTATTTTGTGTTAAATTAGATTTCAGGCAATAGGTATTTTTAATTTCTAATCACCAAGTTTACGTGTTACAAAATAGCAAAAAACAATCTTAATTCCTTTCCTGATTTTTGTTATTGGCATGCGGCTGCAAGTGTTGTGTCCATGTAGTAGAAAACACATAAAATCTCCCTTTAAAATGCTACCATGTTTTTTTTGAAGCACTCATATGTGGAAAGACTACCAAATGCTGCAGTCTGCACTACTTGTATTAGGGCTAGTTTTGTCACATCACCACAGCCTGGAATGTATTTAGCACTAAGGGAGGCTGACACAGGGCTCTGCTCCAGGGATTTTTGAGGCTCAATTTCATACTGTATGAGTTATAATTACACTTCTTGAAAGTAGGAGGATGCTTTGTCAAAATCTTCAGAATGTGTAAGATATCATTTCAAGACCTATTTGTACCTCTGGAACAACAGACAAACAAATACATTGAAAATAAAATCAGGTTCTCTTTGCTGTACACCGCAATGATACAGCTCTTTTTATCATAGTATCTATAGTTTCACAGGATTCCTTTTGTCTTTGCTTCTGTTTAAAGAAGGTTTCATGATGTTCTATGAATCACAATGCTTTGCAGCCCAAATAAAATTAGTACTAAATATATTTTAAAATTAGATACCCCCAAATTTATTTTAAAGCCCTCCTTCATGCCCTGGTAATAGCCAGAAGGGGGAAATAAAAGGATATGATGTAGCCTTACTGCAGTCAGAGAGTCAGTGAGCACTCACGGTTGAATTACCTCTAAATTCTAGCTTTTGCACATATGTGGCAGAATAAGACATGAAAGGCTATAGTTTGATAAACACTTTTTCGGCACCTGTGCTGTCTCAGGCAGTCCCTACACTTCTGATGCTCCTTATCTTCACTTCCCTTTGTTAAAAATAACTAGGAAAAATGGCTTATTTTTACTCTGGATCAATTTTTCAATCTCACAGTCCAGACCTGCAAACAGTTGTGCTAGCTTAACTGAGAAAATGGCATAAGGACTACACTGATAGCTGAGAACTCCTTAAGACAAACTAATGCTGAAAAAAATGTTCTTAAAAAACCAGGTAAAGACATACATTAAATAAAATTACTTTTTCTGTTGTGTGTAAATATGAAGAAGTCAAAGGGAAAACCTATTTGGAAACAACTATTCAATGATTTTTCTATTGTGCATTACTAACATTTTTGCAATCCTGATACTTGTAGTACACATTGTTTCTTTTTAATCATAAATAAATTAATCATGTTTTATTTGGTTTTTTAGGTGCAAAACCCCAGCAGATAAGAAACAAACTCCTATTTTAACCCCAGCTATTTTTTCTCTCCAGGAAAACCATGCCTTATTTAATTGTCTTTTCTATGTTTAAATAAATGGGTAGAAACTAGCTTAATTCAATTTTCAAATTCTTTTTATGTGTGTGTCTTCTGAGTGGTTATTATTTTTTTCTTTTTGAATTCCTATGGCATGATTTAACATGGTTCTTAATAACCTCAATAAATCTTTAATAGATTTTCTTACATATAAAAGGACTTCATTGATAACTTATCAGTTACAGAACATACAAAGAAACTGGATAATAGATTCACCAGGAGCCTCTGTTCTCACAAGAAAAATGTGACCTGAAAAATTATTTTACTAACAACTAAACCCAACAGATTTCAGAGAAGTTGATTCTTGACTACATTTTGGGTTATACTGCATTATTTCATTTCTATCAATAGATGTTAGGTTAATGCAGCATGGTGTATGGGAAAACAATAAAAACTTTATAATAGACAGTCTTACTTCAGTCCCTGAAAAAGTTACATAATGAAACCTCCTGCAGGCTCCCACAAGTCAGATGAAGCATGTGTTTGGGAAAAGCCAACACAGATTCACCAAGCGTGAATCACACTTGAAAAACCTGATTGCTTTCCATAACGAAGTAACTTGCTTGGCTGATGTGGGACAAGCACTGGACATTGCCTACATGGATTTCTTCAAGGCCTTCAGTGCGGTTTCCCACTGCCTTTTCCTAAAGAAACTGGTGCACTGCGGTCTAGTGGTCTCTGCTGTGTGCGGAGAACAGACCAGACACACCCAGAGGGTGGTGGAAAACATCTCCTTTTCAAACTGTCAACCTGCCACAAATGCTGTCCCCCAGGGATCACAATATTGGGCCCCTAAATGTTTATTCTGTTCATTTTGGAAGATGGGATCAAGTTGAAACTCTGATGAAGTTTGCTGACAAATTGAATGGGGAACTGGACGCTTCAGAAGGGAGAGTAACCCTGTAGGAAGACCTGGATAGGTTGGAAGAGTGGGCTAACAAGAGCCTTATGAAGAACAGGGACAAATGTAAAGTCTTTCACATAGGACAGCATAATCTGGGAGTGCAGCACAGGCTGGGATCTACCTGGCTGGGAGCAGCCTGAAGGAAATGAACCTGAAGGACCTGGTGCACAACAAGATCCATATGAGTGGACAGTGTGCTGCTGCAGCAAAGAAAGGCAGCAGGATGCTGGGTTGCATCAATGTGGGCATCACCAGCAGAGATAAAGAAGTCATTATCCCACTCTGCTTTGCACTGTACGAAAAAGGATGTGGACAGACTGGAGAGGGTCCAGAGAAGGGCCACAGAGATGTTCAGAGATCTGGGAAGCCTGACAGGTGACGAAAGGCTGAGAGAGCTGGGTTTGTTCAGCCTTGAGGAAAGGAGGCTTAGGGAAGACCTTATCCCCATGTTCCAGTATATAGAGGGTGGCTACTCTTTTACAAAGAGTCCCATTTAAAAGACAAGGGGTCATGGGTAGGAGTTGTGCCTAGGGAGATTCTAACAGGACACAAGAGAAAAAGTTTACACAATAGGAACAATCAGGCATTGGAATAATCATCCCAGGGAAGAAGTGGATTTCCCAGCAATGGACACTTAGGATTTCACTGGACATGAAGCTGGACCCTCTTGTCTAGACCATGCTTTTGCCAAGAAATTTTGGAGCAGAAGTACCTAGAGGTTTCTTCCAACCTGGTGTTCCATGATTCTATGATCCTATGAAAAGAGATGGATGCAGTTGTTTTTTTTAAAATCTAATCCAAGTTCTTCTAAGATCTTAGTTTTAAGATCTTATCCTTTCCAAGGGAAAACAGATAAAAATGTTATTGATTCTCTTAATTAAAATTTAGGCACTGAACGCTCCTTTACAGGGCAAACACAATAACAAATTTAGTTGTGCACAAAGGAGTCTGCAAATCTTGAAGGGACTATCTCGAATGTCTTCTTTTTATAATCTTAATAACAGAAGCTATTTATTTATTTTTGTTTAAGAGGTTCTTCAGCATTTCCAGTCAATGTCAGATACATCTCTTTTTCATTTATTTTTTTCCTCCAGTAGGCTCCTTCTCCTTTATCTGCATGGCATCTTGAGTTTTTGAAAATACGATTGGGCAAAGTCTATATCTACTTTTCTATATAGTAGGGCCCTATTGACTTGTTCTTTCACAAATTGGGGTTTTGTTTGTTTCTTTCTTTTTAATGTAAAAATAATTTTATATCAAAATATCAGAAAATGAACACATTTAATTTTGAACCTCAGTATACAAGCAACTTAAGAAATATAATCATAGGGTCCCACTGAAAGAAAAATCAACATCAATAGGACCAGTGCCACAGAGAAGAATTCTGAAATAACATTTGTTTTTACAGGCATTTGCCTTTCACCTACTTCATTTTCTTTTCTAACTTGGAGACATTTTCTGACAACCATTTTTAATTTAAGTAAATATAATTTTTCATTGTTAAATGCGCAGAATTAAGTCAAATTTCCTTGTAAAAGGACGTTTATTTTCCCCTGTATTATTTTAATTACCACTTCAAGGGACTGTGTACATTCATCTCAAGTACTTAAAAAACAGGCTTCATGATGACTCTGGAATAAAACTGCTCATATATTTATTCCAATGTCAGGGTTGAAAGTCATTATTCCTCTGCTGAGCTTGTTACCTCTTTTTCTTCCAGGAATCTATTTGATTTTAAATATTATTTTGAATTGTCAATACTGTATGTTGTTGTATTCAGTCTAGCTGAGATTAAGTTAGTTTTTCCTGTAGCAGCCCTCGCAGTGCTGTGCTGTGCATTGCTGGCTGGAAAGGTGTTGATAATACGCCAGTGTTTTAGGTACTGCTGAGCAGGGCTGGCACAGCATCAGCGCTGTCACTGAATAGTCCCTCCCTCATCAAGGGGCTGGGAGTGGGCAAGATCCTGGGAGGGGACACAACCAGGCCAGCTGACCCAAACTGACCAAAGGGATATTCCATACCATGTGACATCAGCTCAGATATAAATCTAAGAAAAGAAGGAGGAAAGGGGAGCATTTGTTATTTACAGTGTTTGCCTTCCAGAGCAGCCACTCTGTGTGCTGAAGCCCTGCTTCCTGGGAAGTGGCAGAACATCACTTGCAGATGAGAAGGAGAGAATTTTTTTTTCTCTTTGCTTGTGCATGCACAACCTTTCACCTTTGCTTTAGCAAACTGCCTTATTTCAACCTATGAATTATTTTCCATTTTATTTTCACTCTCTGTCCATCTGAGAAGGGGGGAGTAACAAAGCACCTTGGTAAGCACCTGGCATCCAGCCAAGATCAACCCATCACAGTGCTATTCCTTTTAGCACCTTGTCAAGATATATTTACCCCCTCAGCTCTAATCTTAGCCATTCTTTTTTTCATCCTGACTTAATTTTTTCTGTGTATGACATGCATTTGTTTCTGTTTTAGCTACAATGTATGTGTTTTTAAATACCAAATTAGAAACACTTAGATAACATTCCATGTGGATGATCCATTGTACTATTAATGCATAATTCATAATTTGAAAGAGAGTCACTTTAAAGAAACATGGAAGTGTATAGAGGGCAAGAATAATGAGTCTGCATTTCGAGTTAAACTGAGGTTTCTCCAATGAGTCACAGCTTAGGAGGCTGAATCACAAATATGATAATATACTTGAGTTGCTGCAGAAAGTCTTGAACCCGTTGTGGGGCCTGCCTTGCTCTGTCTCCTTTAGGCATAAACAGGTCAGTCAACAAAAAATGATGAAATATCTTCACTTCAGAGCTTGGTATGTTAAGGAAAAAGAGCCCCAGTGAAAATTTCCTTCTTTCTAAGAGTCTGTAGTTTGCTCTCATTGCAAAGGATTGCAAACCTTCAAATTAGGAGCAGAGTATACAGCTGTGGATAATGTTTTCTCTAGCTATTTATGAATCTGTTCATTCATATATACAAGGGCTAGTATAATTCACAGTTCAAATATTTTTAAAGGTCATTTACTACATTTTTCTCTGCAATTATTTTAAATTTGCTGTGGGGTTTTTCTGGACTCTATCTCTTTCAAGAACCACCTTTCAAATTTTATATAAAGCAGACTTAAAAAAAGTTTATTAGCGACCTAGTAATATTTTTGTCAAAAATAATAACCACTCCATGTTGCTTGTTTTTGTTTTCTAGTTAGTCAAATATTTTACTAGCTCTAGGCTATAATATCTGTCATTTATTGTAAGAAATGGGGTGGAGTAGAGTTCTTCCAGTCACAGCTGATGACACATAATTATATACCAGCAAATAGAACTCCCTGGGGAAAAAAAAGAAGTCAGATCATGCTCAAGTGAAATTGTTTAAGGCTATTTTGGATAGCATGGATATTTATGAGCTCTATTAATAATAAATGAGCTAATGTTGTAGTTCAACAATTTGGAGACAACCTCATCTGACCGTTGAGAAGATGTTGGCTTTCTGGCAATAATGAAAGTGCATAAATATTAATATCTTAAGAAAATAAAACCTCTTATCACTCTATAATGGTTAAAAGTACATAAAATGTAATGAAAATATGAAAAGTATTGGATAATGAAATTTGTGATAGCTATGTTTCTTCAATTATAGTATAAAACTCCATTAGGTATTCTCTCAGTAGCAGAAGTTATTACCCCTTCAACCAGTTACTTTGCCAAGAGTATTAATTACTTGTTGAATTGCAGTGCTGTAGAAATATGCAGATGCACAGAAATTTTGTAAGCCTTTGCAGATAACTTTTTGATATACTTTTTATACCTGCCTAGAAGATAAATGAATGTTACCTTATTCCAGGTAAGTTAAAAAAAAAAAGAAATAAGCCCCATTTAAAAGAGGTCTTATCATACTCACTTTGTAATTTTGTTATAGACACAAAAAAGACCACACAAATGCCAGTAAATGCCTTCTAAGTACTTTTCTGTTTGAAAATGTTTGTAGTTACCAAGTTAGTTAACATTCTTTGGGAGGTTATTCTTGCTTTGCAACATAGTTAATTCCACAAAAATTGTACCATACCTAACAGGTTAGTAATTCCTTCATGCTTTCTATTTATTTTGATCATCATTAGAATGACTACGGAGCAGGACAAAATATGAAACTAGGATTTGCCCTCATTTATTAAAATCTGAGGACATGCATTTTCCTACACTGGTCAAATTGGGGATCAACACTTGTAGCACACTGCATAATTAGGAAAATAAGAAGCACCCTCTGAATTGGGAGTCAGGATAGTTCTACTCCTTCCACTTGGTTTTACAGCAAAGTTTATTCTTGCTGAGGGATTTCTATGCCTGCATGTGATGTAGGTGCATCCTGGGAGTTCTAAACATCTTGGGAACTGGATCAAGAGTGGAGAGAAGACAGGAAATGTTAGAAAACTTTTGCAACTCTGCTAGTCACATATGCTTATTTCCCTGGTGAGTCCAGCAGTACTCTGCAAGATTTTTTCACTCATTTTCCTACAGCTAAGATGTCAGTTATATCAAACATTGAAAGAATATTTTCATCTCTGAATTTGATCACTGTAACCAGGAATGGTAAAGGATTAAAAAAAACAAATAAATGAGAGAAATTAGTTGCTCTTTTCTCTTGTCAGTGAATTTAGTAATTCTCTTCAGTTGCCTAAACATGTATCTGTATCATCACACAAGATAACATGATTACACACCTATTTATATATCAGATCTAAGTGTTAAATAATTAAAGGATCCCTAGCAGGATAGGATAGACATAAAAGAATGAGGATATGAACAATTTTGTAACCCTGGTTCCAAAATGTAAAGCAGTACCAAGGTTATAGCTACAGTTCAAAGTCTAAAGTAGCAGCTACAAAACATATCTGGCTTTTTCCACAGCTTGATACAACTCTATATATCAAGCCACTTCATGAATTACACTTCAATCAAAAAATACAGCTCAGAGAATGATAGCCTGATAGAATTAGAATATTATGAGAATCAAACACAAAAATTGCACGTGATCTAGGAAAGAATATTTTATTGCAAATTACCACAATGCATATAAAATGTGAAAAACTTGCCTGTGCTGTAGGCCTGCATTGCGATTTTGCTGGTTATATCCAAGCTAACAGAATTAGGCATTTGGTAATTCAAGAACAGTGTAAAAAGCAACACCTGAGAGCAAGTTATAAGATCCTTCAACAAGGAGGCCATTATTTCGTTTCCAACACATAACAAACAATAGTCTCTCTTAGTATTGTCTTGATACTGAATAGCCTCTACTGACCTTGTTTTATGTGGTATTCTTTAAACCCCTCTTGTTTTATATGCATGGACATAAATGTACATCCACATATAGACACATACAAAGACTATTTCAAAATTTTTGTTTAGTACCAGTAAAAACATTGAGTGGTTCTAATTATTCTATAACTCTTGCTGCCTAAGTACTCTTATACAGCTGCTATAATAGAGCTGTGTGATCCCCAAAATTCTAGACATCCATTTCATTTCTAACAAGGCATTAATAGGGTCAAAGATTCACCCTCATTCGCTGAGCAACATTAAACATGAATAATTGGAGATACTCATGCTATTTTTAAACAGCTAAGGGAATCTCCATACCAATATTTAAACCATTAGCAGTAAGATGGCAATATTGAATCCATTAATAATTTCCATTTTTGAATTTATGTTTTACTTTTCTGAATCAGAAATATAAACCTATCCTGATTATAACAATTTCTAGAAACCTGAGGGACTTTTCTACTTTCTGGTAATTATAAAGCATGGGTACCATTGCAGTTGATCAGTACAGGTTGGAGAGGGCAAGGCATACTTTTCTTTAAGATATTCCTAATAGGAAGAACAAGAAAACCAAAAAATCTGTAGGTAAGTGTTGGTAAAAACAAGACCTACTAAATACACCATTCCTCATTGAAAAAGTGTTGAGGTCATTCTCAGGGCTAAATGTAGATATCCTTGTCCATGAAGAACTGAGTTGTATACCACTGAAACTCATGATCCGAGTCTTCTCATAACAGCTCCACATCTCCCTGAGGTTAAATGAATTTCCTTCACTTGTGCAAGATGTTTTTTTCTTGGGGCAGGATACTATTCCACACAAAAAGGAATTATAGTCTGCCCAGTTTTCTATCACCTTTATTAATATATAATGAAGCATTATCCTGATTTTAAAATGTTACATACTATAGTGTGCTTTCTCTGCTCATACCTTATCACCAAACACTCTCATTTTGTTTCAGAGCACTACTTACTATAGCAAAAAATGTACTAGAGATTAAATATACGGAATATAGCTGTCATCTAGATAGATAATATCTACATGTAATATGAGACCAATGTCTTGGATTTCTGCTTTTAAACATGTTTTTCTGACACATTTGAAATCTTTCCTGCTTTCCAGATGTAGCTTATCTCTATAAAATGTTTCTGTTCTTTAATCACTTACTGTCTAAAAGTATGACAAAAAGTCATAATTTAAAGTCAGCTTCTGAATATAAATTTATTTTTTTTTCAGTATTAGGAGAGTCAAACGGTTGGAGCAACCAGACAGGTTCTGAAATATCCATCCTTGAGAGTTTTCCAGACCCATCTGGATAGGCTGGTCTGATCTATCAGCTGATCCTGGTTTGAGCAGGAGTTTGGATTAGAAAACTCATCAGGTTCCTCCCAGACTGAATTTTTCTATAACCTATGCTGCTAATTCAAGTAATTCTTGAACGTTAGGTGTATTAAACTTTTCACTTATTGACTCTTAACTTATTGACTCTTAATTAATCCTAAACTCTCCCTACAGTTTCATCTAGCCTTACATATAAACGGGACTGGTAAAGTC
Source organism: Dicrurus megarhynchus (assembly GCA_013399195.1). NCBI lineage: Eukaryota > Metazoa > Chordata > Aves > Passeriformes > Dicruridae > Dicrurus > Dicrurus megarhynchus. The sequence goes on along the minus strand of VXAD01013230.1, from coordinate 296,496 downwards.
TACCAGTGGCAGGGACTGTGGAACTTAGCACTAGTGTACTATCTTAGAGAACAGAAAGTATGTTCCTCCTTTCTTAGTGCATTTTGCATCCTAGGTACTGCAAGTGAAACCTTGTGTTTTCTATCATGCCCCATCTCTCCCTCTAACATCCAGGTGGTTATAGACAGTTGCAGATTTAATCTTATTTTGGTTTGCTTTGGTTTATACTTTAAAAGAGACTTCACCATGACACTTTTGCTTCATGGCCTAAGGATAAAATGGGGATTGACAATTAGGCATAACTTTATTTGCAGAATAATGGGGTCTTCTGTTCAGTATGTTTTATATGAAATGGCAAGTTAGCTGTGAAAAAATAATATCTCCGGCTTTCCACAATTTTCCCACCTTTATCCTTAGTCTCTATGACCAACTAGTTGTTGAAACTCAAGATCAGATTTAAGTTGAAACTTTAGATTGGAAGTTTTCTTCTCACGCTACCTGTTTCACTGCTAACTTCATACTTTTATTTCCATTCTATTCTCCTATTTATACTTTCTGGTCTGTACTGGACTGTATTTGATTTGAACTGACCAGTTTCTTTCTGTCACATCTCCAGAAGAATACCATCAACAATCTACAATTGCTATTTAGCAGTGTCTTGGAGCTGCAAATTAAAAGAGCATGAGCAAAGATATATGAGGAAATAGTTGTTAATCATCTTTATATTGTATATTAATATTGGTTTTGAAAATATTTAACAGACAAGATTTTCATATAGAAGACTAAGAAACTATCTTTTAAACAAAGGCCTCCCAACAAATTTCTAAGCAACTGTTCCAAAGTGTGATGCTTTGTGATGTTTTTAAAAACAGCCTGGCAATTATTTAACATTGGCAAACAATATATTATTTTCTGCTTTAATTCTCAGAAATAAATGAGCTGTTTTATATGACATTAAAGCTGAAACAAAAAAGGAAAGCCACAAAGAAAATCAATCTGAAGCAATCACTTGCAATGGAAAAACATATACCAAAATAGATGAAGTTTATTGATGTTTGGAACAAATGAAAGTAGAACCTTATAATTAAAATAATCAGACTACCTTAAAAATAATTGGTATTACCATCATCTAGTAAAATATCTGTTTAGATATATTTGGAGAAATTAATGCTTGCCATTACTAAAGGCCAGTGTTGTCCAGAAACCAAGCCAAATTAGACACCTGTTCCCTCTATCGTTAAATATTGTTGTATTGCAATTATACATTTATTTATGTCCTGGTGTTAAAATCCTAGCAATGTCCTACAGTAACCATCTCTGGAGTATTCTGTGCACACACACTAGAGTAATTTTGCTTTCAGTAGCTTTCAGTCACTGTCAGCTATGGATCATTAAATGGAGCATAGCATGCCATAAGAACAGATTCACTCTCTAGGTCTAGTTCAGGATGAGAAAAGTTAGTATGCATCAATGAAGTATTGTGGGATTTGAGATGATGGGTAACAAGCAAAATAGTCTCAGCTTCACTGTATAGAAGGAAAATTCAAGAACATATGTAAAAAGCTGGTCCCTTTTCTAGATCTCAATTTGTAATTTCTGGGTGAAACTCTTCTCTTTCTGTGCCCAATGAGTTCATTGCGATGAAAATGTATGTCACCCAAAGCATTATGGAAATCCGAAAGTTATGATCTGTCCATAGCTGAAAACTTTCTATATTTTTATAGAACCATTGCAGTTGAACTGAAGCTATTTTCATGACTTATTGGAAAATAAATATGACTCACACTCCCATTCAGTGCACTCCTGCACCTAATTGAAAAGACTATTAGGTTGTAAACCAGGAGGAATATTTGCCCATGCACAAACTGCAAGCTCTTCAGTCATGCGCATGAATCTTGTGTGCTCAGGAAACTTGTACCATCTACAGTTTATTCATGTCCTGGTGGGGATCTTATACAAATTCAATGACTGAACATTGCTCGGGCTGAAAAAAAAAAATTGGATTATAATTTCTATTGTCCTTGCTTTCTCCCTTCCTCTGTAGTTTGACATCTCTCAAAAATAACAACAGAAACAGAGTTCTGTCTGAACACTAGGAACTATATCTCACTGATATTCTCACTGATATTTAGAAAGCATTCAGATGCTTTCTAAATAAGTTACGTCCTACACTTTCCATTTGTTAGTATCTCTTTCCCATAGGTTAGCTTCCTTTATAGGGAATGCCAGCTTCTTTCCTTAATTATCACTGTCCCTCTGACCTACTACAACAGAGAGAAAACCCCTGCCTGAACAAAGTAATTAGAAGGGAACTCTGTCTTTTTGCTCTGCAACCTAACACCAGCATATGTACGTGGCTGTGGGTATTTAAAACTGAGTGGATATCAACTGAGGGAGCATTTAAACCTTTGCAGTATGAATTTAAATCAAGCCAGATCCTAGGCTTCTATATTTTCAGTTTCCCTATTGCTTTCCAACTCTTGGCAAAGGAGCAGATTTTTTAGCATAATTCTTGCTCTGTTCCAGTCTGTAGATTATCAGTTTGTGATTTCTCAGTTGTGGTGGTGTACATATATGTAAGTGAAATGACTCTATAATGACACAGGAGAAAAAGACCTTGGTAATGATAAAGCTCTGTACTATTCCTCTGTTGTTCAATAAAACCAAAATTTATTTTCAAAAGAATTAAAAAATGGCACATATTTTCTTCTTCAAATATAACTATAAAATGCGGACTAACAGAAATCAAAAATACTTTCAAACTACTTCAGCTCACTGCAGTAGAATAAGACCTGAGTAAATTCTACCACTCTCCCAATAGCTTCTTCAGCTGCAACTTAAAATGGCCTGATTAGATAGTGGCTCAGACTATCTCGCTAGAAGGAAATTTTCTGTCTATCTTTTTTCTGAGCTTTCAGCTTCTGTTGCATACGCATGAACTCCAAATACTATTCTCCATAAAAGAGTCCCTTTAGAATGCAAATGCCTCCCAAAATAATTCTGCCACACTGAATCTGGCTCCCCTGAGCCCCACCCTGTCAAAGAGTTTATTTGTCATTTATATGAAATAGATATGAAAAATACATTGAAAAAATCCCAAACTAAACAGCCCTATTTTTGAATGCTATTAACTCATTAACTGCCATAACCAACTCTATAAAATATTTGCAAAAAATGTGTTGCACAGCTCACCAATTCTTTGCTCAGTCACCCTTTGTGTTCAGTACTAACCTAAGCTAATTAGAGTAAATAATGATGCTGGAATCTCTGGATATCTTCTGGTCAAATCCCAAAAAGTAATCAGATTGTTCAGGACCTTGACCAGTCAGACCATGTCACATCTTTTTCTGGTAAAACTAAAAAAAAAAAATGGAAATCCTCTGTAGTCTGGTATGATTGTGATATTACAACTGTTGTTTTTTCTAAACACTTTAGCAGCTTTCATTTAAAAATTAACTCAATTAGGTAATTAATGTATCAAATGAATTTTAATTCTATAGCTTTTTAACTATATAATTAATTGCTAAGTGTGACTAATACCCATATTTACTCTCATTTTCTGAAGTCTTCCGCATATGACATTATTAACATCCCAATAAAATTTCTAAGACATATATTACCATAGAACCTTGGAAGCTGCAGCATATTTGTATGAATTTTCAGTTAAAACTCAGCATTACAAAGCCAGTGCAAACTTAAGGTTTTCCAGCTGCAGTTCACAGATCTTATTTAAACAAAATATAAAGTTTGCAAAATGTCTTCTGTTTTAAAACAGTAAAAAATTCAGGACCAAATTTTTATGACTGCTAACAAAGACTGTGGTGCCATGGCAGTTTATATTAGCCGGCCATTTGGCTTCTGAGAGTGGAAAGAGTCAAGGAAGTGACTGCAGTGTTATTAAATGTTACATAAAGCCCACAAAAAGAGTTTGATGTCAGAGTCTTAAACAGTATAAATGAGTGAAGAGATAGCAATAAAACAGATGAGAATCAAGACCTCTTCCTCTAGGCAATGCAGCATGGAAAGAAGCATCTTCCTAGCCACCAGTCAGCACAACTCCTGTTCTGGAAACCTCCCTCGTGAATTCCAAGCGCGGGAACAAAACATGGCCATAATGTTGAGAAACTTTCTGACTGATGTCCTGAGTTTTATTATCAGGGAGAAAATGACCAATGTCTAATAGAGATATGAAGTTAGGAGAGGCAGTGGGAACATTGAGTAGTGTTTGTGAAAACCCCAGATGTATTTGAAACTTGATAGTAGGTTAAGGAAAGATGATTTCTGGAGGTTACTTGTCTTTGGTTAATTGTTATAATCTGTACGACTTTCAGCTTCTGGTTAAATGTGAATCTCCACTATTTTTGAGTGGTTAGATAGGTGATATAGCCAGCATACTTTTCATCTCAATTTAGTTAGAATTTTAGAAACTTGTCTTTCAAATTGTCAAGGAAATGTGTCAAATTGTTAAAGTAATACTTCTACACTCTAGCCTTAAATCAAGGTACACTTCTTTCTGCCAACTTGCAGTATTTAAACTCATTCATTCCTACTTACAGAAAATCCACATTAATAGTAATAATTTAAAACTGTCACTCAGAAAGTCCCAAACATCTCCCTTTTTCAGAGAATTGCAGAATTGTGGAAGGGCAGAGGTATAAAGGGACCTACATCATCTACCTTAACCCCTCTGCACAAAGGTGTGCTAGAGTAGATTGATTAAGGCCATATTCTCTTAGGTTTTTAATATCTCCATGGGTGGAGACTCCAAAACCTCTCTTGGCATCCTGCCCCAGTACTTAATCATTCTCAGGGTTATTTTTTATTTTTTAATATTTAAACAGAATTCCTGTGTTTCAGTTCATACCCGTTGCCTCTCGCTCCTTCACTGAGCACCACTGAGAAGAGTCTGCTTCTGTCTTCTTTACCCTCTCTCATCGGGTATTTATACACACTCATAAGACACCTTCTTGCATCTTCTCCAGGCTGAAGAGTCCCAGCTCTCTCAGCCTCTCCTTATGTGACACATTCTCCTTTCCCTTAATCATCTTTCTGGTTGTACACTGGATTCACAACTTTGAGTCCAAGTCTCCCTTTCAGAACTGACACAGCACTCCAGATGGGGGCTTGCCAGGGATGAATAGAGAGATGGAATCACCTGTCTCAGTCTGCTATCTTTCCAGTTGCTAATACTTAGAACTCTTACACATATATACACTCCTTATAAATCAGTTCCTTTCTTCCAGGTTCATTGCTGTCTACTGAGTATGTTAAAATTAGATGTTTCATACATCTTCTCATTAATACTACTGAATAGGTAAAGGGATGAAATTGGACAAGAGCCCTTGGGATTCTGAGAACTAAAATAATTTCTTAAACGTCAGTGCCCTGTAACAGTATAGTCAATGTTGACAAAAGAAATGAGGTAAATTTTTACTTAGCAAATGAAACAAAAATTGCAATCCTTCTAATCTGAAAAGCCTATGTGGTCTAAAGCTGACTTTCCTCATAACTTTTCTAAATTGATAAGAAGAAAATTCCCTGGTTTTGCTTGCAGTGCAACACTATTTTTCACACTGTTAAGCTGTAGCCAACATACTATCAAAGCTTCAAGAGGAAGTCAGTGTGCCAGGTCTTTCTTCTCAGTTTAATATCCCTGACAGTAGAGTGAATATCGATGACAGCATTAAATGTCTTCTGGCAGAGCTTTGCTAAATCTGAAAGTAAAAAAAATTGAAAAAATATATAACCACTCAGTAAAAGCATGCATGAATCTTTAAAGTCAGTATCTCCTTATGTGCAAATTGAAACATGAAATAATTGAAAACTCTGTACTTTTTTTAAAATTTAACTCCCTCTGGAATGGCTAGTGATGAAGCAACCATGAATAAAATATACAGTAGTGGAAAGGGGTAAAGAAGAAGGTGATATGCCAATTTTATCACAGTTCTGAATTTTTAGTAGATACTTTTTATAGTATTTAAGGCATACTGAATAGAATGACAGTAAGAAAGTGGCAGGTATTGCTCTAATAACTCCCTTAACAGCTTTCTGAGGAGCACATTGAAAAACACTTTAAATTTTGAACAAGACAGGTAAAACTCCTCCTGCTGAAAAATATGTGATTTTTTTATATACCGGTTTTAATAAACACAACAGAATACTAAATATGAACAAGTCATATGCCCTGGTTACTGTATCTTGTGTAGAGGTAATTATTTTTTCAGTGCTGGCAATCTGGGCAGAATTATAAAGATAGGCAATATGACTGCTAGTGCCCTAGTAGGCCATAATGCAATGCATAGAAAAAACCTACATGCTCTATGACCACCCATTTGCTTTTTGTCTCTTCTTTTTATTCCTCTGACCCTATGAGTAAGTTCAGGAATAAATTGTGGCCCAGACCTGAGAAATCGATGTATTTTGCTTTTGTATCAAAGCTCAGTAGATGGTTGCTTTTGTACTGTTACAAGCCCCTCAAGCAATAATAAAAAAGCAGTATGGGAAGATGCTCCTGCGTGCATTCATTTTTGAATCAGAAAATATTGCGAGTCTTGAGTGCAAATGCTGTCATGTATTTAAACTACCCATCTCAAGTATTTATTCAAAGCTCACTTTCACAGAGCAGGTGAGGATATAGTTACTAGACACCAGGTAAAGCCAGAACACCAAGAACAGTTTTATAAGAAAAGAGAAAGACCTTTTCAGGCTCAAAGTTGATATTGTTGATTGGGGCTGTTCCTGGTGATACAGATTTATGATCAAGGCACAGGTTATTTACAGCATTATTGCAAAATAACGTTGCCGATTTCCCATGATTTACTGTGTAGTTTATGCAAGACACCAGGTGGTATTTTACAGTAGCTGGGGAAATAATGCTACTGCTCACCGCAGCCTTCTGACGGTGACAAGGATTTATGATGTCACCTGAAGATGAGAGGTTATGGAGTAAAAAGAAGGCCTTTGGTCTTGTATCTGCCCCTAGTATCCCACTACCACTTTACATGTTTCGACATCTTGAATTAAAGTACAAAACAAAATGGCCTTGCATGGCACAGGTACCATTTTGCTATAAGACCAGTTATATTTTACCCATGAGAAAATTTTTATTAGAAACTCATTAGCATGAACCTTCATGATTTCTTAAATGATTAATGACTATTGGCATATCCATTTTTAAATGCCTAACATAGCACCCCTTTCAGAAACAAAACACTTTACAAAATGAGGCACATTTTAGGTATTATTCTTTAACAGCCTATTAGAGCTATGAATCTTTCTTATTAATACAAATTTTCAAAGGCTGTTTAAAATATGTTATCTAGAAATAGAAGGGAAGTCAATAAGAACCTAGGTACAAATTATATTAGAAGGATCTCTGTCAAATGATAAAGTAGCTGCAGGTAAAAGTGAAATTCTTCTGTATTTATAGGGATTCAAGCAGATGGAGTTCAGAAAGACTCAATACTTAAATTCTCAGAAATTTCAGAAGTAGTCCACAGAAATAAATATTACTAAAATAAAATTAACAACATAATATTTTCAACTAGGAGGGCAACCTTTTTCTAAAAGGATGAGAGTGAAGTTAATAGTGTTTAGGCCATGTTTCTTATCTGAGTACCTACAGCAGACACAAATTCTAATAGAGCTGTTTGCTAATTTCAATAGAAACTTCAGGTGCAAACAATGTCTTTATGTACTAAATCTTGTATATGTACTTTTGCATCAGTCACAATGAGTAAATCAACTAAAGTTTGTGTTGATCTCAGAAGATAAATTAAGGCTCAGTACTTCTGAAAACCAAAATATTAATAAAAAACTTTGACCTACTCTGATTCTTTCTTTCTTCTAGGACATTTCCTTGAGTGTCTTACACAGTAATGAAAATATTGCAAATTTGTCTGTTCTATGTTCACAGAAACTCACAAGACGGCACTTGAACTCCCTCCAAACTTTCTTCCTTCTACCTGTTCCCCTTCTCTAGGTTCCCCCCACAAATAGGAGAGCAAATGAATGTTCTTCCTGAGGTAAAAACTTTTTATTTTTAATTTTCTAAAAAGGACAAAGCAAGAAAGAATGGAATAATTAAATGGGAGGTGTCACAAACAAACCAGCTTGAATCACAGAGATGAAAGAATAGTTTGATAGTGTCATCAGTCTCATCTGTGAGTATTTCTCTCCTCATTGGCATCTTGATGCTCATGGTTTAAGCTTGATTGTGAAACTCATGTCCTTCACTCCCTTGAGACTTATCTTTTGGTTTGGTCTAAGTGCAGAATTAGACTGTATGACATATACTTAGGTTCCTTAAGAGTTAATTTTTAGGTTTAATATTCAGTGGTTTTGACATTAAGAGGGTTCTGGTTACTTTGAATATGAACTATAGAATTTGCTGGTGTTATGTCTCCTATAAAAAGAGACTTTGCAGGGGTGCTAATTCTCCTCAAGATGTACCTGGGATGACAAAAGTAGTAAGCAGTCCTAACCCTTTACCTTAACCATATGACAAATTTTGTTTTTCCAAACATAAGGATATCCTGGATCTATCCTGAATAGATACTTGAATCTATCCTGAGAGGGATTCTCGTTCACTCCTGACATGTTTAAAGTCTAGAATATTAATATAAGCTACTTACGGAAAAGTAAGAAGCTGACATAAATCTGTGGGTGGACTAAGAAGGACCAATGCTACTTTAATATTCTGTCTGCATAGTGTGATGACCCAGGAGCGAACACGCATTCTGCTGAGCCCTGTCTGTTGCCAGGGTGGTGCTTTGTTAGATGGAGATGGGCTTAGGGCAGTATTCACTTGTACTGATATACTTAGTATGTTACTAAGTGTATCAGTTCCCCTGTATTTAAGTACATTCCACGTAGCTTCATAAACAGATATGCAGGGTTTATGCCTAAATTAGAGGAAAAAATCCACAGCTATTGAAATACTAACAGTCATGACATAGAATGTGCTGAAAAAAATTAAAATGTATTTCATAAAATAATTTAAAATAAGCCTCTTTACAGTACTTCCTTAAACATTAGCAATTACTTGAATATATTTCTTTACAGTGCATTAAATTGTATAACGAACATAAACTTTGTTCCAGAAATAGAAGTTTTTTCCTTTCTTTAGGAATATATATTAAACTCAGTCTGCTTTTCTTCAGTTATTCAGATAACTTAGGCTATAATAGACATTATGATTTTATGGAAATGATTAATACTATAATCTGAAGAAAAGCTATTAAGTGTAGAAAAGATAGGGAGGAGCTACAGAAATGTCATTTCCCACTGAATTATCCTCCTGAAGAAAAGTAAAATTAATCTGATGCCTTTATGTTAATGGCTCAGAGTTGATCAGAGAGCTGAGATCTATGAATTGGGAGATTACCACTAGGACTGTAGAAGTATAGAATCCTCTATAACAGACCAGACATTTGAATTCCTAGTTGTTTTACTTTCACTATATGTTTTAAAGCATAGGTTTAACAGTGCCTTGGTAATTCCATTTTATTGCCTCAATATTTTCTTTAATATGGCCATTATTCCACAATCCAGCTCACACATAATACCTTGGTCTCGATCCAAGCTATACAGATCTCATTCATTAGCAAAAATGAACAAACTAGATTAATTTGTTGTCTCAGTTAATATTTCTTATAAATCAAAACATTTCTTATTTCTTTGAATCTGAGAAATAAACTCCATTGTATCCAGCTGATCACCATCACCAGTTTAACTGACATAACTCTGCGTAAGAGGAGTGAAGCTGTTCATCTCTCGATAGGCTGAGAAGAGGATTTTGACTAAAGACATTTTAATTAAATCATTTCATTGACTAAGTAAGAGAGGAAAAAGATTCTACTTTCATTTTCTTAGAGCTTTATTGCTTCTACAGTTCTAATAGAAATAAAAGCAATCTAAATCTTATTACTAGTAGTAAAATGCATAGATATACTTCACAATTAGGTCAAGATGAATATTGGTGAATTGCTAACTGACTAACTAAAATAGTAGCTGAAAAATTTTGCTGAAATGTTTCAAAAAGTAATGTTTCACCAAGTAATATTTTCAGTTATATAAATATTGGTCTAGAATTGTACCTCCAGAGTAAAGACAAATATCATACTGCAAGAACAAAGTACTTCCACTGCACTATTCCACTACTAACTATATGAGTACATTAACCTTTAATTATGGAACAAACATTATATTAAAGAAATGAATAGAGTATGGCAGGTGATTATTGATGGTGTTTAGTTTAATATGTGTACTGCTAAGCACAGAAATTGGTAAAAATGAATAAGGATATTCTCTTTTTATTTCATACTGTGAAAATCTGATAATAACTTAATTATTACAATGTTCTTGCCAGTACAAATGTAGTTAATCATTATTGATTCTAGATGAAGCATATGCTTAAAATCAGAATGATCTATTTTAGTTAAAGCAAAATTCTGTCTAATCAAAAAATATTGACTTTTTTTAATCTGGTCTGTATATATTTTAAGTCAATCTATGAAATGCTTTCTTACCTCAAACACTAATATCAATAGATGATAGCATGTAATTTCTTCATGCATGTTATGTCAGAGAAATTGAATTTTCTTCTGTTTTTTCATTTGCACTTCTCTCCATATAATGCAATCCTTTGTTCCTGTGCCTCTATTTTAATGCAGGAAACAGATTTCTTATTTAATGACTCAGCACTGCCAAACTTCATATAGTTTAATGCCCAAACAACTCCTGGAGTAGTAATGAAAACTTCCATGTCCTAACAGGTGATTTGCTAAGCATAGTGAAAAAAGGAATTTTGCATGCGGATTTATAGACTGCTGAGGCTTAGTTATAGATTTTCTTGTTTGGATTGAAATATTTTAATAATAGCATTGATGCCAGTTATAGTGGAATAAATTATTTCTTTCCTTATTTTCCTATCTATGCTATGAATTATGGGACAAAAGAACAAATCTTTAATTACCATTGCCTCAAAGCATCTAAATCCTTAACTGTGAAGAATCAGCTAACCAAAATTTTTTGGTGGGTGGTCCATACATAACATGAGTAATATAAGGTTTTTCTACCCTTGCACTAATGCCGAGACTAGTACTCTATTCCCTTGTTCTTTTTATTTCCCACCAATTTATTCATGTATCCAGAGTTGTTATTTCAGTGACACTACTCAGAGAAGATGATCAGAGGCCTTGAGCACCTCTCCTATGAAGAGAGTTGGGGCTGTTCAGCCAGGAGAAAAGAAGGCATCAGGGCGACCTTATAGCAGTACCTAAAGGGGGAATTCAAGAAAGCTGGAGAGGTACTTTTTACAAGGTCATTAGAGATAAGATGAGGGAGAATACCTCTAAACTCAAAGAGGTAGATTTAGATTAGACATTAGGAAGAAATTCTTTGCTGTGAGGGTGGTGAGTTACTGAAACAGGTAGCCCAGGGAAACAGTGGATGTCATTTGAAGTGTTCAAGGCCAGGTAGGATGGGGCTTTGAGCAACCTGGTCTAGTAGAAAGAATTGGGGGTTTGGACTGGATGATCCTTCCAGTCATTATATGGTTCTATTTTTAATTTAGTATATTACTTTATACTTTTTTCATTACTATTAATTTATCTACCTTGAAAGCCATCTATGCCTTTCTAAGTTGTATTATAGGATTCTTCTGCATCATCTTTCCCTTTTCACAGCATTTAACCAACAGAAAGATGCTACATGAATACAATTCCTTATAAATGGGATTTTGATTGATTTACTCTGTGTTATTATCTCTCTAGGTCATGTTACCCCGTGACCTGAACAATTTTTTAACCTTAGACTTAACTGCTCAGATGATTTAACCCAGAATATCTCCATGGAGCTGCTATTTGTTCTTGTTAGCATAGTTCTTGAAACTCAGTTGTGCTATTGTTTAGTGCCTTGTAGCTAAAACTGTCTGTGGCAGGGTGATAATGGGTATGGATGCCTTGATGTTTTATTCACAGTTCAGTGTCACTCAGTACACAACCTGGTTTGTTGCTGCTACGCTTTATGAGGTTTTCCTCAAGTTCTCTCTGTGACTTCCTTCAGCTCTGTCAGCCCATCCTGCACTGCTTTCACCTAAGTGGTGCTAGTATGTCTTCCCAGTGCTCTCTCCAAAATTTTTAGACTATCCCTTACTTAAATAAGCTTAGCTGCTCTCCTATTTCCTGTATACCTATTCAAATCATTCCTAGCTTTATTCCTACCTTACTTCTAGAGTTGCCTCCTTGGTCTGGTGCTTTCCAGCAGCTATGATCTAAAGCACCCATGGAAAAAGCCTTTTGCATTCTCAGGGAGTTTTTGTTAACTATTCGCTAGCTCAACAGATCAAATAAGCTTGCGTGAAACCAGTAGATTTATAAATCTTGTGTGAAACTTTTAACTTTTGCAGCAGCCTCACTGCTAACCTATTAGGCTGGATCAGGAAGGGTCAGTAATGTCTAAAAACACAGCTAAAAATAGAATACTTTATTCATGGAATTATAATAACCACTCACAGAAAAAAGAAAAGGAAAAGAAAATGTTAGAGGGCAATTCTGTCAGATGATCTTGCCTCAAAGCAGATCTAATTGAAAAGTTAGAACAGCTTGTTCAGGGCGTTGGCCACTTGAGTTCTGTACGTCTCCAAGGACAAATATTCCTTAATGTCTCTGGACAACCTCGTTCAGTATTTTATCACCTTCATTGTGATTTTTTCCACCTAATACCTACTCAGAATGTTCTTTTTTGCAATTGTTGTCTATTGAAAAATCCATTTCTGTGTACTTCTGACAAGGAGCTGATTCTATCTTCCCTGTAACCTCCCACTAGGTAGCCAAAGAGACAAAGGCGATCCCCTCTTAGCCTTCTTTACTTAAGCCAGCTCCCCTAGCACCTTCTTACTCTTTATGTAGTCCAGTTCCTTTTATCACCTTGCTTACCTTCTGAAGGACAGTCTCCAGCATGTGATTTTTTTTTTAACTGAAGAGCCAAAAAACAAACACAGTGCTCCAGGCATGGCCTCCCAAGCTGCGCAATAGAGAAGAATAACCACTTCTCTTGATGGTCTGTCGGTACTCTTGTTAATCGAGCCCCATATGGCCTCATCCTCCATTGTCACAAGGTTGCACTGCCAACTTGAAATATCTTGAAAATAAGCACTATATTCCAATACTAACTGGGAATAGGTGAGAGCCCTGGTTTCTTAAGTGACTTATGCTGTCCAAGCAGAGAAGAGGTACTTTAGACATCTAGGGATCTTTATATACAAAATTCACAGCTCTAATGTGTTCCTTGATACTTAATGTGTGCGGGATCATGTGAGAGGAGGTAAGATGAGTAATGCAGAGATGCCAAACTAGGGTAAATTAGTCTCAGCTTTTGAATAATTTTTAATAGAAGTTACATAACTAATCCTTTTTCACTTCTTCACATACGAAGAAATCTTGTAACATTACTTGTCTTATTTCACATCTCAGACACATTTTGTGGCAATGTAGACACTTTTTTTGTGGTAATGATGTGGCTGTGAACCAAGAATTTGCATGGGACCCATTGGCACCATGCAGACAAAGCTTGTTGCCTTTAAAGGAAAGAGCGACAATTGTGCTGCTTTCCTAATTATGCAGTATCTCACTTTCCTCTCTGACAAAAATTGTAGTTGTAGCACATTATGTTACATTTTCTAGCTCACAGATAGCTTATCTAATTGGGCTAGTTTGCTGGAAGTTCCATGAAGGAAAAAGCCCAACAACCACCAACTCAAATACTATGACTCCTGTTGTGTCATTGTTTAATTAGGTCAATATAATTTTATTGGAAATCAAATATGATCTTTGTTTCCTCCATTAAGACAGTGACCCTAACTGTGAAAGGAAGCATTCGATGAACAGAATTTTAGATAATTTTTAATCATTCTTTTCCAGGTTTGAAACACCTCTTTCTTGAAATTTCACTATAAAACCATTATTTTTTTCAATGTCATAGGAATAAATTACATATCTTTCCTGTCTCTTTCCTTCTTGGTGCTCTCAACAAAACCAAACATAAAATCTCAGATAAATATTGGTGAGAAAGGAGAAACTTCTTCCTCATCAGAATCATGGAACAGCCTGGGTGAGAAGGGACCTTAAAGGTGGTCTACTTCCAACCCCCCTGCCATGGTTAGGGACACCTTGCACTAGACCAGGGTGTTCAAAGCCCCTTTCAACCTGGTCTTGAACACTTCCAGGGATGGGACAGGGAGACAGGCTGCCAGGAAGGTTGTGCAGTCTCCATCTGTGGAGGTTTACAAGAGTGACAGCACAATGACCTGAGCGACCTGGTCTGACCCTCTTTTGAGCCTAAGGCTGGACTAGGTGACTTCCTGAGGTATCTTCCAACCTGCATTACTCTATGAAACTACAAACAAACTTAGAATGGTAAAATATAAAATGAAGTAAAGATGGGGATTAATCAAGTCTGTTCCTTAACTTCTGAATTCAGTTGGACCATATATCAAGCCAACGATCATTATTTTTATACTCTAAATAAAAGTAAATTGGAAAATTGAAAAGTTTCAAGCAACCTAGGTTTGGGGATATTTGTTTGGAGATTTTGATTCAGTTTATAGTTGTGTATATCTATGGACTATTTTGGAACTATTTTCTAGTGTTGTCCCGTCAGCCCATCAAGCTAAAAAAAAATGGACTCTCTTCTAAAACAGCAACAAAGGGAAACACTTGAAAAATATTAGGAAGTTATGAGTCAATGTCTATTAAGTTGGAAAGATAGTAGTCTGAATATCGTAAGCATACGGGACTTTTTAATTCGGTATAACCTAACAATAGATTAATTGAAAGATGATTCCTTCCTCTTGTACATGGCCAAGGACAGCAACTAATTAAAACTCATTTGTTATAAAAGATTTACAGTTATGGAAATTAAACTGACTACATCAAAATTTTTTAAGACATTGAATTTTCCTTTTTATAAGGGGATTAATAATATAAGAAATTGAATTCACTATAAAATGCAGAGCTTTTGAATACATGCAATGTTATTTAAATAAAAGGGAAGTGTTTTAATGAGGTGAATTAAATTTGACTGTAATAGCAGGAAAAAGTGTGTGTGTATTTTTCCTAATAATACAATTTTTGAGTTCTTCTTATACTTCACTATGCAATAGACACAGACATAGCTAATTCTTTCCATAATGCTAAAAAAATCTCTTGTTAGGAAATATCCTAATACTTTATAATTATATTTCACAAAAACATTTATGTTCTCAGTTCTCTCACTGACTCAGATCCTGTGCAATTGTTAAATTTGTATCCTTTTCTTGATAGTGAAATGTATAAGTGTCCAGCTGAAGGTTTGTTTAACCTGAATACGACTATTTTTGAACTTATTTGTAGCATTAGAGGTGTTGGCTAAGATTCTAATGGAATGCATCTTAAGGAAAGTGTGTTCCCCAAAGCATTCAGCAAGTGGGCCAGACAAATTGCATGCCCAAAGAGCTAAACAGTATCTTAGGTTAAATTACTTAGCTTAGATTAAAATTCTTTGCCCAGTGATTTTTCTGTTAAATCACTTAATTTAAATATACCTTTCATATATTTAGTTGGAAATCAGCTGCAAATGCTAATAATAACAACACCAAAACAACTCACTTTAAAAAAAAAAATCGGTGTTTTTAATATATTCTGTTCTTAACAATGTTTATTCAGAAACATATGTACCTTATAGAATAGCTTTGTCTTTCACGTGGGTGCTTTGTGATTATACTGACATTTTTTCTTTCGTCACTGTTAGCCTGCCCACAGTGTCACTACATGCAGTTCAGTCATAATCATTTCTATTACACAGCTTTAGGTACCTCAGGATTATATTCCTAAAGCAACACTTCATTAAAAGTATTGCTGAATATGTGAATAGTAACATAGAAATGAAAGGAGAAAGTCTGCCTCAGGAAGTTCTTTTTTTTTTTTTTTCTGCTATTAAGACTTATCACAAATCTTGATAAGAAGCAAGAATAGAACCTAAAGTACAAGCTGAATCCTTATAAATATAAAGCATGCTTGAAGCATCATCATATACTAGAATACTTCCTCAGTACCAAATCATAGGAGTACAGAATATTTCTAATTAAAACATACTCTAGCTAAAAAGATTATCAGTGTATTTTCATGTATTTTAAGCAGGTCAGGGTTTTTTTAAGCATCAGAAATATAAAACAGAGATATAGCAAAAATAAGTAAAATCACTTCTTAATTGCCTATTTTAACCATATATGAACATCATCCTAGGATAATTTTTGCAACTTAAAATAATTATGCTGAAATTGCCATCTTCATTTTATTATTAATTCTACTGAAAATAAAGGCTTCTGGTTACTACAGGACAGAATGGCACAATGTGTTTAGCTACAACCACACTATGCTAGAAGGAAAAAATGCAGCACCACAGTAGTTAAAAAATGAGATTCCCTCTGAGTTCACATACCCTCCAAGCTAAAATGTGGTTTGATGTCTCCTGGTCAACTCATGTACTGGGGATTAAGTTAATTAAGAGTTGCCCTAGTCTATTAAGGCTCCCTGTAGACTAATTATTAAAATGCCTTGGACCATTACAAACCTACAGCAAAAGAAAGTCACAAAAAGGGTTGCTTATATTATGAGCACTCCAGTACCCAGTAGATTATCTTTTGCACTAAAGAGATTATACAATAGAAAGAGATTGCCTTCCCCTTTCCTTTTCTGCCATGTAAGGAATAGAAAAATGTACCAACAGGAAATCTGCATATTCATTAGTGTTTCTTTTTTATATATTCATATGCATATCCTTTTATCAGTTGTCAAATTCCTTATAAATGGAAAAAGTCTGCTTTCTAATTTCCTACTTTTGTTTTCTTTTCCTCGATTGAGTTAGCATATATACAATGCTTAGGGATTTAAAAACCTCTAATTATGAAATTTAAAAAATGTATAAAATCATTAAACAGAATTTCTTACAGAAGTGCTGAAGCTGTCTACAAGGTCACTTCTTAGAAATAGCAGGACATTTTCCCATCCAGTACAACTTCCTAATTTTTTTCTGTCCTGCCTTTTAAGAAACCAGAGAAACACAAGGGCTCTGGGCAAGTGATTCTATTATCTCAACCCAGTTTCACACCTATGTAGCCCTGCTCATTTCACATTATCAAAACCATGGTGCAGAGAGAGCAATAAAACCAATGAAGTGATAGAAGTGATCACGTGGACTATATTCTTAAAATCTATTTTTTTTTACTCCTAATTTCCTCTTAATTCTTAACTGAACTGAATATCTCCCTAGCATAGATGCATTATATCTCTGACAACTGATTTTCCCTGAACACTGTATCTGTTTGCTAGCCACCTGAGCTCATCAGATATTTCAGGAGAAGCATGCAGGGTGGCTTTGTGTGCTTTTCCAAATCCATCTTCGGATTTCACCCAAAATTACTAGCCATAGGTACAGCTGGTGAGGCCACTCAGCACAAGTGAAGAAGTTGAGGGAGCAATTATGTGGTCTTTCTTAGACAGAATACTGATCTTCAAGTGTGTTACCATAATAGAGAAACATGAGATCGTATGCAACTAAAAAAGACTGTTCAGTATAACTGAGCTATTCTTGTGTTTTGCTGTTGTACTGTGTGATTTAACAGTTCTGTTTACTTGATAAATACGGGCCATTTAAGACTGTACCATACGGATGAGAATGTTGTCTCTCTCACATACACACATAGTGAACAAATAGTGAACAGGCCTGACTGTTTAATTGCAGACATGCAGAACAAGACTTCTGCATTTAAAATACAAATTAATCCTCTGATCTTTCTACAATATCATCTTGTATTTTACTTTTTAATAGTTTTTGTTAACCATAAATTATATAGTAAAAGATACTTTTACAGTTTTAATAGATTGTTTTCACAAAAATAACCCTCTTACCTTTATTTATGGATTTGCATATGTTTACAGAGGAGAAATATTTAGCAGTAGTTCATTAATCAATGGTGGAGACAAAAGCTGCAATAGTATAACTGAATGATAAGACTAAATTTAGTATATATTTAGTCTATATGCAAAGGTGTTTCTTTTTAAAACTATTTCCTTCAGGTTTAGAATTGTTGAAAGACTCACCTAAGGCAATTCATATAATTAATCTGTGGAGTTTTATACATGCAGATCAAAAGCTGACCAATCCAGTTCAAAAGTTTACAAATGGCTGCTTGATCAAATCACACAGAGCCACAACAACTCTAAGGAGAGAAAAAACAAACTCAAAAGGAGAAGCAGAGGAAAGCAACAAAGAGGAGAGTACTTGCCTACTGTTTGTGATAGCAGTCTATTTCAGTATTTAAACTGGTATGAAGAACCTGTTTTTAAAACTTTCCCTTTTCAGAACAAGCCATGCCTCTCAACCCAGTGGTCTAATTGGTTACCATAGGAACAGCTGAAGACTTTCAGGTTTTCAAAGTTGAACCTCTAATAGTTTCTATATATGCCTCCAGATATAGCCTGATCCTGTAAAGGGATATTTAGGATTTTTAGACCCCCTCTGAAACCTTGCTACCTATACGCCTAGTAATTAATACAGAAAGAGATGTGACAGAAAAACTTAGTGGTTACACGAGGAAGGCTATCTAGTTAAATGAAAGACTGTGGTGGATTGGCAAAGAAAATTAACCCAAAAAAGAATGCCCTAGGATAAACTCAGAACCAGCAACCTCCTAAGCATAGTAATTGGAGATTCTTCTTCTGTTTTCTTAATTTCTAGTAAAGTTTCTATATTTTTTATAACCTTTTAGCTCTATTTCAGTGGCACAATATTTATAGTTGGATAACTATGCATAATCTGTTGTATTCACTGGCAGCTGTTGCAATTTTTTGCATTTAACATTTTTGAAATCTTGGGAGAAAAAGCACATGTAAAGATCAGAAAAACACAAATGTGCTTTTCTCTTCCAAAAAATTATTCCAGTCTTTAGGAAACTGTTGGACTTAGGATTAATTAATTTTTCACCCTGCTAAGGTATCCAAGCAGTCTTTGCTGCCCTGACTGGCATCATTTGAGAGAAGAAGCATCAGCCTTTGCAAACCCCAGACCAATATTTCAATATTGCTCAGCTGGCATCATCTACTATCTCTGTTAAAACTAGTAACTTGACCCCAGTCATCACTTCTGCACTAGCTCAACTATCCTTCCTTTCTTTAACATTTTATAACCTTCTGTGCGGGTATTTTCTCTACTGAATCCTTCTTCAGCAAAGAATGACATTTTAACAATCCCAGTTCTGTGATCTTACCTTTCTTATATCTCTACAGATTTTCTCACAGCTCTTCCTGTGTGAATCAAGAGTGGGCATCTGTGTCTTATCCGAGTTGATCCTTAGAGTCTTGGATCCCCAGCCACTAAAAGAGGGAGAAAGGGGAAGCTTAGAACAGGTAGTTGGAACACTCATTCCCAAATTTTTTATTAAATTGATGATGGAAAGCGTAAGTGAGGAAACAAAGGAGAAGTCAGAGTTGCTTTAGAGTGTGCAGATGAAAAAAGTCAGTGTCCACTGTTATCTGCACAAGTGCTTGTCCCCTTAGGCCATACCCAATTGTTAACAAAAGAGTATTGTTCTCAAGAGGAAGATGGGACAGAGTGTTATGAGAAAGTAAGAAGGCTGAAAATCACCAAGGATAAAAAAGAAAGGAAAACCAGTCTATATTTTTGTAGTTATTTGAATGTTATATGTAGATTTTAGAAATCTAAATTTTTAAAGAAAAAAACAAATAAGCCAAACTTAAAAAACAAAGTGCTAATGATTTATGTCAACAGATCTGAGACAGACTAACACCATAGTTTTGTGTGACTGCTTATCTATTATTCTGTTTATTCTTATTAAAAACCGATGCTTCATGTGTTTGTGTTCTTTGTATGAGTCCAGATGAAAACTAGGGAGATGGGTTTGAAAGGATGTGAAATACTAAAATATTCTTTTTTAACTGTTTTATTAAAATATTCAATACGTGAAAAATAAAACTATATGTCAGGATGTATAAGTTATGATTAGTTTGCCAAAACTAAAAGAATTCTTGATTTTTTAGCTTAAGACTGAGTATTCTGCTGCCCACATTGCCCTATGTTTCTGTTTCTTTGTTATACTGTGGCTTACACTGTCAGCACAAATAGCATTTTACATCCATGGTGAAATCCTCACAAGCGGCACCTTCTTGCCTTACCAAAAAACCAAATCTTATCTTGGACATATTGCACAACTCAGTTTGAATTTCTAATTTTTCAGATTATTTCAGAGGGACCTTCAAGCAATGTAACCATTCTAAAGAAAGAGTAGGATCTAACAGAGAAATTCCTGAATGCTAATGTTAACTCTGACAAGAAAACTCCCGAGGTCTAACATTGCTCATTTTCTTATTAGATAGGTCTTTAAACTTTTCTATGTTGTTTCCACTTAAAATCTGACTAATCTCCATCTATGGAGAAATTATAACATTTTGAGGTTTAGTTCATCTACAACAGAATTGTTCTTCAGTTTTAAGAACCACAATTTGAGTTAGTGTAGGCAATCATTATAGGCATACAAGCATATTACTCTTCTTCTGGACACATAAGCACACAAGAAAAAGTAAGGGTACTTCTCAGGGTAATCGTAATGGATCCATTTTTTCATGGATCAAAGCAGCATCTTTTAAAGCAGCTATTGCTCTTTAACTCCTGCTATAAACTCCTACCTACTGCTGCTACTTCTCCAGTCAGCTAATACAGTGAGAATCTCAATGAAAAAAATGTCTTTCATGATATTTTCTCACAAAGTGACTCTTGATACAACTTCTGATAGAGGACAGGACCACTGGGGACTGTATAATACTAGCACAGTGAGCATCTTTAGCAGTAGCTTTGCAAGCCTTTTCATTGCTTTTCTCTTGCATTCTGACAGCTCTCAGCAGTAACATCTAGGAAGCTTTGAAAATATAAGCAAAAAAATTACAAGCAAAGGCACCAAAGAGATAGTTTTCCATATCATTTTAGCTAATACAAAGTCAGTTAAAGAAATTTCCCTTAACGAGAGATTGAGCACTTAAGTCCAATATTGAAATCATGATGTGGTATCCATGAGAGGGACAGAACTTGCCCTATGCTGTTGACATTTTACCTCTAATTACATCAGTAAATCCACTAGTTTTGTCCTTTAGCAAAATTTTTTCTAGTGAACTACTTTGACACCAACTATGAGCTGATTGCAACTAAATAAATTGCAAAGTAGTTGTGTTCTTGTTTAGTGAAAATTTTATTCAATTAGAGCTCTCTATCCATCACCTCTGTCTCTGTTTCTTCTCTTTGTTCTGAGTCTTACATGAGTTCCACAGGATAGAAAATGGGTAATTTTTAAGTAAAAGATGTGGATGTTTTTTGCATTATTTATATTTTGCTGAACACAGCTCTGATTCATGTCTGAATGCATTCTTGTAATACAACTGCATGCTAATAAACCCCTCATCCTTCTTAATGCAACTGAATTTAGAACTTCTCGGAAGAAACATCTCCTGAGGATGGTCTTTTGCCCAGATCTGATCCTCATTCCTATTCAGTCTCTCAGCAATTCTCCAGCATTAAAGATAATGAAGACGGAAAACAAAATCAACATTCCTCAGGAAAACTCCTTTCTTCTTTTTCTTGACACAATAGTGTAGGAAAAAAGATTAGATTTATCCTTTTTAGGGATTGTTTCAAAAGATGTCTAAAGCTCACCTTTGAAAGAAAGGTTGAAATAGGACCTTTGACAGGACTTTTGAAGGGGAGCAAAGTCTCATTGTTAGAAATAAAGTTCTACATTTTTCTCTGAAAGCTGTCAGCAAGTCAATGGATTCAACACCTCTCCTGCCAGGAAGAAGATGGGCAATGGGAATTGTCATTGAGTTTGTCATTGACTTAATCCGTCAACTTGTTGGCAAAGGCTGGAGAGATAGGCAGCTAAGAAAGAGGTGAAAATAATAAAAAGATAAACACTTTTTAGCATTTTATCAATGATCTGAATTCAATATACTTCTCACAAATATACAGATTTTATTATATAAAAATATGTATATTGCTTGTACATATCTATATGCAGAACCATCAGTTGAGGTCGAATTCTGACAAAGTTGTCTAAAGGAGTGTCTGGTGAGACCTTTCTCTCACATAACTTAATGTTGAGTGTCTAGTCTTAGCTACACATCTGGAATGTCTCTCTAGACAGTAAAGACAGAGAGGTAGTTCTGGAAGATGAGTCATTCAACCTACCTTAAACCTGTCTTCATATGGAACTAAGTGCTAAGTATGTATCTCTTTCCCCTGTTGAGGATATCTTAATGATTAGCCTGCTCTAGTTATCTAACTTCTTTATGGTCACCTTTAAGTAAGATTAATCCTATTGTCAGTATAAGTGCAAGAATTGTGCATTCATTGTGTATATCCGCCGTAGATATACTTCTATCTTCCCCAAATACCTCTAGCTCTTCATTAAAGTTGAAAGACCTGCCATGGTTTACTTAGACTTAACTTTCAGTTCAACTAAGTGATTATTATCACTGATAAAAAACCACAAACAAAACTCAAAAAAAATCTGATTTTGTAGCTGACATTGCCCCTTTAACTAACTTTACTACTGTATTCAGATTAAAAGGAAACAATTTTTTAATTAAAGATATAATTCCTAGTGTTTAATGGTTCATGTAAGTCTATATCTTGCTAGTATTTCTTAATAAATAATATTTCCTAAAATTTATTTTATCAGACTTTCTCTGCCTGCTGTTTTTGCCAGTGTTACCTGGGCTTTTGTTTGCATGATTGGTTGGTTTTATTCATTAGAATTATGGTAGAATCAAACCAGTTTTGAAAGAAAAAGGTAACTCTGAATGTAGAGGGTTGTACGGCATCTCTTTTTGTATCTAGACAGCATCTGCTGTCTAGAAATGGGTTAGAGATGCCAGTAAATCACTTTCACAATAGTAGTGCTGTTATTAGTTGAAAGCTGAGTAAAATCTTTTGTCTGTGGTGGTTTTACCCAAATTAATTGAGTGCAGGATTACAGATACAGACTTTATTCATGTCAAAATACATTATGCTTTGATTCAAATGGAGCCTAATTCTCCATAAAAGACTTTGATCTTTACATGAGACAAATTATGTTTTTCACTGTAAAATAAATCCCATTCTAAAGCACTATGAAATCTAAAACAAACAGCAAAGAAAGAAACAAACAAAAATTGCAATTTCTTTTCCTATTACTATGACTAAGCAGTAATAGCCAGGATTGTGTTTTGCTTGTATGGACAAACCTTCACTCTGATCATAACCTTCTGATCATCACATCATGCTTAATCATAAGCTGGTCCCCATGCACAAAACTTGGTAATGGGAAATGTTTGCTACATCAGAGGCATTACCAGTAAATCAGTATCTAAGTACTTACATATAAACAATAAGCATTTTGTCCATGGAACAGAGGAAATAAAAGACAGAGTTTTTTATTTCTAAAGAAATAGCTTTGGCTCTTCAGGAGTGAGTTCTGAGAAGATATTCTGTGCACATTAGTTCTTGAATTAGACTATATTTTATACTTAAGGTTGGTTCCCCCTCCGAAAAAATTCTCAAGCTTGTCATATAAAAAAATTTCTCTTTTATAACTCATCATAACAGCAAAAAACCCTGTTTACTTACATCTTCTGGATTAGCTATTACATCATATCTTTTCCTAAATGCAGACTTCAGCTGTTCTTTCTCAAGGTATATTAGAAAGAAGAATATATTAGGAAAATATATATTACAAATATATATATTTGATATATCTAAAGATATATTTCTAAATTCACATATAAGCGACTGCATTTCAGAAATACTTCCTACATAAAAGGTTGCCATACCTTAAAGAATTACTTAGTAAGGA
This sequence comes from Dicrurus megarhynchus, assembly GCA_013399195.1. Classification (NCBI taxonomy): domain Eukaryota; kingdom Metazoa; phylum Chordata; class Aves; order Passeriformes; family Dicruridae; genus Dicrurus; species Dicrurus megarhynchus. The sequence continues at coordinate 272,582 of VXAD01013230.1, read as the reverse complement.
ATAGCCAAGTAATTTTTTTTCCTTTTTTAATGTTCATGCTAATTTTAGTTTAACAAGAGCATAACATAATAAGTGTGATGATGGCACATTTTTCTGCGTGACAAATTTATTCTGTTTGCATCCATCACCTGCTGACCCTCTCATCTCATTTATGGTGCTATTATTGGCAATAGGATTTTATGTTCCTGATCTCAGTGTCATTTTTTTAATCAGATTTGCTCTTTAGAAACCACTCCACACTTGTAGTTAAGATTTCACTGCCCCATTTCCGAAATTTAGAAAAAATATTATCTTGGGTCTCTTAGTGAAGAACTGAACATTTGCAGATTTAGGTAGCAATCTAAAACTAAACCTACATTTCTGGGTTGCCTCCTGTGCAGATTTCTCTTGAAGGACAATCTGAAAACAGGCTTTCCCTTATATTCAAAGAGCTGAGAAATGGATTATTAAAACTTATAAAAATACCTTAAAATATATTTTAAAGTATTTTTTTTTTTGTTTCTAATCATTAAAGAGAATTTTCTTAAATTTTGTGTTACTGATGTGTGAAATCTGAACTTATCAGTAAATTATTTGGAGGTTTTTCAGTAAAAAAGAAAAATAAATCATATATTTTAAAATTTTATCCTCTTTTTCTCAGGAAGACATAAAAAGGATAAAACTTTATTCTGTATTACTAAATTTCAGCATTACACTACATATATAAAATGATGGAAATCAAAATATTCTGAGATGAGAGACACTACATGAAGATTAGTGTACAGTGTAAATCCACTGTGCAAACACCATGTTGGACATATCAGAAGAAAGAATACTTGCAATGTAGTCTATGTAATCCACAGATTTATTTCTTCATATGGGATCTACTAATGAGTAGATCAGTAATTCATACAATCCATGTGATGACTTCTTGAGCTATTTCCAGGAATTGCTAATTTGACTAAACCAAAACTTTGGTTGGGAAGGAATAACTTCTCTTCAAATCAACATGAACAAAATTTAACATTTTTATCAGCTTTAACTTCAATTAATACCTGAACAAAAGGTATTAGTTGGTAGGATCTGTAATTTAGAGTGGAAGCATACGTAGAAGTGTTCACACACAATTTTAGTTTGCTTTACTGCTTTTCTTCAATATTTTCTTCAATATTTCTTCAAAATTTTCTTACTGAACACTTTTCTTCCTATGCCCCCAGAACCAGGAAGTGAATAAACAATCACAAGAATCTCTCAGTTTCTATAGATAATTAAAAGCAAAATGCCAAATTAATTTTACAGTAAAATGCACATGCTTATGCTTGGAATTGTAAAAAAACCCTACCAAAGTGTTTTTGCAGTTGTTTTATTTGTGCAATGTGAAAGAACTTCAAAACTTTTTGAACTAAATTTTCCAAGTCATGAATATTGTAAAATAACAGCATTTTTGTATATTTTTTCTTCTTTTTCTTTTAGCATGAACTGACTGATTGATCGATATCTAGTTTGAAAATTATTTTATAGAGCACATATGTACACACTGCAAGTGTTATGACTTCCCCAGAGAAAACATAAATCTCAAAATGGAGCAGTACAGAGCCAAACAGATTCTGAAGAAATATAAACCAATCTCTACTCTGTCTTTAATATCCCCTCTGAGAGCCATTCTTTATATACTGCTTAGCTTGCCTCTCACTGCAGCTATATTATATTTCTGTTTAGTTAGTGCACAATATTTTCTTTTCTTAATACAGAAACTAATGAACAGTAGAGGATTATAAACCTGGACATGTACCAAAGAGAGTCTCAGGAGAAATAAAAGAAGTAAAATACCAGTAAAAACCTCAGTTAAACATCATAACCCTGTCCCAGTCTACATTCCTGTCCCCAGGCTAACAAGTCCAAACTCAGAATGCGTACACAGACTGATTCAAGCACTGTTTTATAACCAGATGTAAAGGGTCATTCAACCTTAAATTCTCAAATGTTCCTCTAGTTGGTTTATAAAAATATCACCAAGCTATTATTTGTAGGAAGGAATCTTGCTTCAATGACAGAAAAGTTAGTTGTTTCTTTTTTGAAGCACTTTCTATACATTCCCACCATTGCAACCCATGACTGAAAGTGCATATCTATACTGATGATTAGTATGTCTGGAGGCACAACTCACCTAAGGATATACAGAAGTTAATTAATCATTGAAACTGTAGACAAATCCTGAGTTTCCTTGGTGGCAGATGTGAGTTTTAATTAGCATTTTATTGCATTGCTTGTAAAGGAATAAAGAGAATGAAAATACTAAATAATACAAATTTAATATACCATAGAGCATATATGGTATTGCTACAGTTCAGTGAAGACTATTAACAGTTCATGAATTTTTAAATATTTTTTCTGTGTTTGTTAAACTGTCAGTTAGAAAGTATGATGGATTAGCTTCATAAATTCAACTAATCTTGCTATGAATTCAAACTCCCTTCCTGTGTTTTGAAACCTACTTAAGATAATAACCAATCTGAAGAATTCATATTATATTACCATTCTATGCAGCATCTCAAAGGTACTTCTGAATATGTACTGCTTCTTTCACAGTTGATACTCCAAAGGAGGGATGCCACAATTCCCAAACAAAAATATCCCTAGATATATTTGTTTCCCCCAAAAGATACAGAAGTTCTTGCAACAAATGGTACTAATAAACTCTGCAATGCTTGCATCACTTACAAGCCATGGTAAAGCCTAGACCTCTTTGATGAAATTTGAAATCATGATCAGGCAGAAAGTTATGACATCTTCTAAAAAGCAATCCTGTGATTTCCATGAGAGCAGAGGCAGAAAATATTTAGTGTCATCCTAATTTGGATGTCCCTGAAATACAAAAAGATGCAGTAGTGGTGGAATGGCAATAGGCAATTATACATAATCCATATTATAAAAAAAAAATCAGAAACAAACTTTTATATGTTGCAAAGTGTTACAGCTAACAGATGGCTATGACAAAGATTTAAGCTGCTGCCTTTTAGATGAGCTGTAGACCTGAAATGCCAAGATATGAAATGTGTGATAATCTACCCCTGAAGTAACAAATCTATTTACCACTCTTTCCAAGTTGTTCACATCAAGCAAGGATGTCAACCTGGCAATATTTCTTTGGTAATTAGAAATATTCCACTAACAGATTGAAAAAAAGATTGTTCATTGGCAAAGAAGAGCACAGTATAGGTAGACCTTCTAGTCAGACAGCAAATGTTTAAAGGTAAAAGAAAGCAAACTCTAATTTAATTTTGGATGATTTTTATGTAATGGTTAAATTTCATTCAGTGACATATAAATAATAACTGGAGTCTAGATAAATGCCTTTGGACAAATAATAGACAAATAATCATGGTAATTTAGCAACTTAGCAATAAGTGACACCCTTACAGTCACAAAAAGCAGAGAATACCATTTAAAAAAATAATTGTCTGCACTTCAGCAGCAAGGACTCTTTCTTTCTATAATTTCTCATTTCTCTTCTGTTAGTATACTCTAATATCTAGGTTAAACTTTGTGGAAAGATTCTTTTCTCTTTTAAGGTACATAACATTTTAAACTATTGAAAAGGAATATAAAATGGCTACAATTTCAAGACATTTTAAATACTCTATTTATTTTAAGTAACTAATAAAATACACGCAAATCTTCATCTCCTCCTGAGCATCAGTCATTAAATATGCTTTAAGTCCATTATCATTTTACATTGTTCTGTGTCTGTTTGGATTTTCCTTTCAATGCTTAGAGACATTATTATATGCATTCAGTATTTTAGGAACAAGCCCACTTTGATTGGAGTTACATAAGGATGCTCAGCTGTGGTGGTACTTGGACACTGAGGCTACACATTAACAATTAGAAATCTAACACAGGAAAATGTTAGAAAAAACATTCAAGTTGGTATTTATGGAGACTTTGAGAAAGGTGATATATTATTTCCTTCGCTTTTACCTGTATCCCTACTGTTTTGGGGCTTTTTCTCCAACTAATTTGGTTAACTAGTCTATTGGACTGCCATCATTTTCAGGTCAGAATATTTTCCATTTGAGTTCTTTTAAGTCTTTTGAGAATTGTATGTGACATGGATATTTTAAATCTATGTTGATGGGAGAATGAAAAACCACACAGATAAAAGTCCATAGAAAATATTTCTATGATGCCAGTGTTGAATTGCATACAGAACTTTATTGCATTTCCTCTCCACAGGTCATACAAATTAATATTTTGAAGCTAAAAGAAATTAAATGTTTTGAGTACCAACATCCTATAGGGAGCTAATGGTATCTGCCACATAGACACACCAAGAATTAAATTGATAGCTGGAATTTGTCTGTTTTCATTTGTTTGAAAACTCATTTTCAGTATGTGGTACCTAGCAATCTGCCTGATTTCATTGAATCTATTCATTACACATGGTTTATTTTCTAATGGTGTCTATTCAATCAGAATCTGTATCTCTGAAATGCTTTACATTCCTCAAGACAAATGAGGTTTAGTGCCTGGAAAACCTATTTCTTAACTCACTAAGTCAAAACTGTCTCCTTTTAGTTGGATTCAATTTTGTGAAGGTTTCTTTCCTACCTCTCTTTCCATCATAGCCTCTGCCCTTAAGCAGTGAAAGTCCATCAACCTAATTCTTTTCTACAACATAACTCTGCTTTCTATTATTGTATGTGTTCTTAATGATTTTCTTTTTACAGTACAGCATGTTCAAGATCTTTCTGCTGCTTGTTAAGTGAGAAATACATTTGTGTAATAACTGGTAAGGTCAACTTAAGGAGGTAGAAAACAGAGTAACATATATATTTTGTTTGACTAGTATCAGAACCAATTACTCACTCCAGTTCATCTCTATGTCCATTTTGGTTATTACAAGTTATACAGCGCAGTAGAAGTACCAACCATCTTTCTAAGGTACATCTAAATACATACAATTATTATTCTTGTTAGTAGAGGATCCCAACAGGGTTTTTTTATCCATTACTATCCAATTTTTATTTTTATTTCTAAGGGAGTTAAAATTATTTCTTTGTTAGCTAAAAAAAGGAAGAAAATAAAGAAAAAAAGGCACACTTTATGTTTAAGATCCAGTTGTGATCTTTAATGCCAAAGTAATCAAGAGCTATGGCTGAAAGAGAGTACATGCATGTACGCTTTCTACATACACTTCCATTAGTGTATCTAACTGAAAACTGCAGAACAACTTGTAAGGAAGATGATGAATGTGCCACTTTTTATGTTGATCACAGAATTGCATTTATGTTGGAAGTTCTCTCTGAAGATCACCCAGTTTGACCTTATGCTCAAAGCAGTGCTGATTTGAAAGTTAGATCAGGTTGCTCATGGTCGTATCGATTTGAGTTTTGAAAATTTCTAAGATGAAGGTTCTCCAGCCTCTTTGGACAACCAATTCCAGTACTGCATCACCATCACTGTGAAGTGTTTTTTCCTGCAATCAGAATTTCTCTTGCTGCAGCCTGTAACCATTGTCCCTTGCACTTTTGCCATGCACTTAAGTGTCTGGTTCCAGCTCTTTTTTTGGACCACTGTAACTAGTTTGTCCTCCCTTAATTGTCCCTGCAGGATAAATAAAATCAGTTTCTTCTCACACTACATGTGATCCAAACTCCTGACAAACTTAATAGCACTCCACTGGACTGCAGTTTGTTCACGTGTTTTCTACTGGGAGCCACAAAACTGGACAGTGCTTCAGATTTGACCTCATGAATGCTGAGTAGAAGGAAATGAGCACTTCACTTCAGCTGTTGTTTATGCTCTTGTTAACACAGCCCAGTAGGCAATTATCTTAAGCACGCATTGCTGACTTTTTCAGTTTCTAGTCCGCCAGGACTCATAGGTCTTTTTCTGAAGAGCTGTTTTCTAGCCAGTCTGCAGCCTGCATTAGTGCAGAAAGTTGCTCTGTCTCAGATGCAAGATGTCAGATTTCGCATGTCTGCTAAATCCACGAGGAACCTGTTGATTCATTCCTCCATCTTACTGAGGTTCTTCTACACTACAACCTTGACCTTCCACATATTAATGGTTCACGTCTACTGGTTGGGCTAAGCAAGCATTCTGACCCATGAACCAAGTGCTCAAAGCAGTAGAGAACACATATGGTAAAATTCTCTGTATTTCTAGGATTTAAAGAATATAATCTTCATCTATTATTGCTAGATTAGCTTTTTGTACATGTCCAACTTTGCAAGTGTACATCCTGTAATCACTGTTGAAGTTCTGGACAGGTATATACCTATCAACTCTTCGGTTTGAGGAGACTTCCTAAATCCTAAAAGACGATCCTGCTAATAAAACAACTGTACTTTCTTTATCTAAGCTGAAGTGCTCCTTGCAATACTGCAGAGATAATGCCCAATGAGGCAACATCTGTCATACTGCGCATATAACATCCAAGAGACCACAAGCCAATCTCTTCCTCTATCAGTTTTTGGCGCAGCAGCTCAATTCTCCTAGCAACATAAAAAGTAACCAGCAAACATTCCCTTAGCATTTTGGATCAGATTCTATCTTGCCTATGCATTTGTAGCTACTATATTCTCAACATAATATTGCCATGAATAGTTGGTCTTGGGAGTGTGGTGACCCAATCCATTCTTGCTTAGTACCGTATCTTATGGAAAGGTATCTTATGAACCATAAATAAGTGTCTTTCCTACTTTTGTAAAAAATATTTTCAATAAAGTTAACAAATATGCTGAGTTATTTCAGAGCCATAGGACTTCCCTCAACATTCTGAAATTAAGAAATAGCTGAACTAGAGCTTATGAATCAGGTTTAAAATGAAGGCAGGGACAGGTGACAGTATAGTGGAAGTCTGCTACTGGCCACCTGACCAGGAAGACCATGTGGATGAGGCCCTCTATAGACAGATCAGAGAAGCCTTGTGTTCACAAGCTCTGGTCTTCACAGGGGACTTCAAGCACACTGGTATCTGTTAAAGGGACAACACAGCAGGGCATAAGCACTTCAGGAGGCTCCTGGAATGCTGTGATGAGAACTTCCTTCTCCAAGTGCTAGAGGAGCCAAAAAGGAGAGGTGGTATGCCAGACCTGGGTCCCACCTGCATGGAAGGGCTGGTGGGGAATGTGAAGCTCAAGGATAACTTTGGCTGTGGTGACCACGAGATGGTGGTGTTCAAGATACTTAGGGCAGTGAGGAGAGCACACAGCAAGCTCACTGTAGAGTTCAGGAGAGCAGAATTTGGGCTCTTCTGTTTGGTAGAGTACCATGGGATAGAGTCCTGGAGGGAACAGTGCCCCAAGAAAACCAGTTAATATTCAAGAATCACCTCCTATGAATTCAGGAGTGATGCATCCCATCAAAGAGAAGTTGGGTAAAAATGCCAAGATGGCTGCATGGGTGAACATGCAGCTCCCGGAAAAATTTGGCACAAAAAGGAAATCTACAGAGATTGGAAACAAGTACAAGCAGCCTGGAGGTATACAGAGAGATTTTCCAAGAAGACAGGAAAGCTAAAACCCTGATGGAATTAAACCTGTCTATGGACATCAAGGGCAACAAGGAAAGATTCTATGGGTGTCAGTGATAAAAGGAAGACTGTAGGAAATGTAGGCCCTCTCTGGAAGGAAATGAGAGTCCTGGTTACCCAGGATATGGAGAAGGTTCAGGTACTGAATTACTTTTTTGCGTCACTCTTCACTGACAATTGTTCCAGCCACACCACCCAAGTCACAGAAGGCAAAGGTAGGGACTGGGAGAATGAAGAATTGTCGGTGCTCGGCCTCAGTCGGCCTTGGCACACGAGCGAGGTAGGTTTCAGCGCTTCTGCCCATAACTCAGTCAGAGGTCACAAAGCTGGCATGTAAAGGTTGTTTATTCTAATGTTATCCATAGCTGCGATGTCCTGCACAGCAGGTGCATCTAGCAGGAGAAAGTAGCGTAGATCTGCCCACCTTTTGGGTGTACCGAGATTTTTATACCCCGTTACAAATCCAATCAGTGGACAATACGTGTCATTATTTACAAATTTATACCAATTAATTCTAACCTGTTCTAGACATGCAATTTCCTGTCTTATCTCTATTCTACCAATCAATTTATGTCCTTGTCACCGAGAATATGGAGGACAGTGAAGAAGAAGAAGGAGAAGGTGACCACACCCTTTAGACTCCATCTTAACCCCCCTGTACATGTCGTACCCCCATGTACATGTTATCAGATCTTCTATATACTACATTTCACCCGGTGCAAAGTGACTATTAATGCTTATATTAGACTCTTGTGGCTTGCAATCCATCTCTTAGAGTTGGTAAAGTTCTCCAAGGACAAAGATCAAAGGCAGTGCCCTCTGGGGCACCCCCATTTCGGGGTGTCAGGTCCCCTAAATTAGACAGAGACATGTCGTGGGTTCCGACAAAGAATCACCCACTATAAGAGAAAATCAGATTTGAGGCCAGGAGCCTGAAAGTGTATAAGCTCACAGGACCTGACAAGCTGCATCTGTGGGTTTTGAGGGAACTGGTGGAAGAACAAGCTAACTTCAGAAACATTCAACTTTTACAACTATCATTCACTGTCTGAAATTCATAAGAAATTTTTTTTAGTTAGTGATGACTATTACAGCTCTAAGTATTTTCAATATATATTTTTAATCAGAAAATGAAATAATATTTTGAATATAATAAAATATGCTATTATTATTTTTTCAAATTCTCTATATGTTAAAGTGTTTTATAATTTAAATTCTAGATTGCTAGAATTATAATTAAATGTGTGAATGATCCTATTTATCCAAACCATGGGCAGAGTCTTCAATAACTGAAAGTATTAAGTTAGTATTGTCCTAACCTACAGCAATATAGAAAAACCTTCCTATTTTACACTTTATTTTTCTTAGTGAGTTTAGAAAGTTCAGCACAACCCATCAAATTAAAGGGAAGTGATTTTTAAACTAAGATGTTATAAAACTATCACGCACATATTATGAAATATCTAAGCATTTTGGGGCAAAACCACTGCATCTGACGGAAAAGGGAGTGAGTCAAAAAGTCAAACCAGGCAGACACAAACAGCTAAGCTTAATTTAACACCATATGTGAAATGAGAAATACTGACATGTCATGGAAAGAAAATGCCTGAGGAAGTCTCTTTGAATAGAAGTCACTTTACTTCCCAGTAGTGACTCATCCACTAGTTTCATAAGGTTTTTACTTTATCTCCACAGTGAAGGATTTTTAAAAAGATTGTTGGTCTTAATATACTAGGTATCTAGTATAGTAGTATTTCTAATTTATGAAGACTTTAGATTTTGAATTCTTCAGTGTATGACTCATCTCCCACCATAAAATGAACTCCCATGAAGTCCTCATCCTGCTTTTGTGTAGGTAAAGTGAAATCAAAATATTTTTTTTTCACTATGTGACTGAATTGGAAGTTTTCTGTGCTTACTATTCTTTGCAACTCCCACGTGAAAATGGGCAGAAATGGTCAGAGAGACACCTTACAAAAACATCTTGACATGATAGTATTAGCTGCTTCTTATGCCTCTGCCATGTCATGGTTTGACACTGGCCCAGTGCCAGGCACCCATGAGAGCCACTCGCTCACCTTCCCCTGCCACAGCTGGGCAGAGGAGGGAAAAGGAAAAAATTAACAAACACTTCATTAGTTGAGATAAGGACCAGGAGAAAACACTTCAAGGGCGAAACAGGCTCAACTTAAGTTGCGAAGTGAGTTTATTACCAACAGAATCAGAGGAGGCTAATGAGAAATAAAATAAGCCCTTAGAACACCTTCCCCCCCTCGCTCTTCCCTCCTTCCCAACGACAGCACAGGGAGACAGGGCATGAGGGTTTGGTCAGTCCATCACCGAGATTTCTCCTTCTGCTGCTCCGGGAGAGGAGTCCGCCCCTGTGAGGCCGTGGGTCCCTCCCACAGGAGACAGTTCTCCTGAACTTCCCCGGCGTGGGCCCACCCTCAGGAGCAGCAGCCACACCGCCCCTGCTGCAGCGTGAGCCCCTCCCACGGGCACGCAGCCCTCCCAAAACTGCTGTGCCGTGGGTGTCTCTTTCCACAGGGTGCAGTCCCCAAAAGACAGGCTGCTCCAGCCTGGAAGCAGGGCCATCTCTCTCCACCGGGTCTCCCACTGGATCACAGCCTCCTCCAGGCATCCACCAGGTTTGCTGCAAGCTGAAATTTAAAAAAAACACAAAGTTTTCATTGAGGAAAGAGCCTCAATGAAGCAGTTTAGATATAATATTATGTTAAAAAAGGTTACTCGGAAAATTTTGCATGAACACAACCCTCCTCATGCATCTGATACATAAAACAAATGGAATATACAGTTCCCTACATCTTTTCACTGCTTCTTTTAATCCCATTTATTGGTATGTAAACTTTAGTTGAATCTTTCAGATTATAATGCAAGTACCATTATCCTTAATATGAAAGTCATTACAAATTGTAACTGTGGAGTGGTCCACCAAAACAAAAGACATACTATTGAAAATAAGTGCAGATAATTAAAACTTCATTTTAAAGGAAACTACATGCCTAGAGGAAGATGTAAAATTTATGTGATTTAAGAACACATTATGTGATTTAAAACTGTTTGGAAACAACCGTTCTGAAGCAGAGATTGAATATAGCAAACTAGATATCTAAAGAATGGGATTTGCCCCATGGAGTAGACTGAGGATTTCCAGAGCTTCCATAATGTCCAGAGGCTCTTGAATCACCATCTTCAGAGTGGATCCTTGAAGCCGAATGCACAATCCAGGATTCCCTTTCCCTTGAAAAATTCAATATAAGCTCTCTAAAGCTCTTTAATTTCTTCAAAGAAAAAAATCTATCATCATAATTTTTTTTAAATAAAAATTGGAAAGACTTCACAGAAGAGACTAAAAATGATTCAATGCAGAATGTCCACACACCCAATAATAAGTTCTGCCATCACTGCTTACGGGAGGTATATCCAGTTCTTTTTAATTCCCAGGGATCACTGCTGTTGCTCCTGTATGGTATATAATTAGTACTACCACTAGTAAAATATCATTCCAATTTGTTTTTCACACAGGTGGATTTATTGAAATGCACCCTAGATAGGGAAAAAAAGAAGAAGAAAAAAAAAGACACAGTATGAAGGACTCAGCATCACTTAGACAGGGGCTGAGCTAAGGCTCAGCAACAAGTATAAGACTTCTTAGGTACTCTATAAGATCCTCAGATATTTTAAACCTTCAGGTAGTTTTGTTGAGCAAAGCATTTGCAGCAAAAGCTGTCTATCTTTGCAATTAGTTCTCAATAAAATTAATATCTTGGAAGTTCTGGATCACAAAGCCATCCGTTAGGTCAAACATCAAAATTTCTGAACAGTTTTGAAGGTATTAAAAGGACAAAATGGCAGTTAGATATTCATACGGAATTACCCTTAGCCTTTCCCATCAAGAACAGAATCAAACAACACAGGCAAAATTCCTCTTTTCCGTTTTTAGCAGTATTTGTCACATTAAGATGAAGATTTCAAATGAAGCCTGTGAATTAAAACAGTCCAGAAGACAGGAATGGGAGGGAGAAGACAGCAGTGAATTGCAAAATGCCCCTGCAGGAAGAACACTGCACTGGGGCTTCAAAGTGACAAGATGATGTGGAAAGAGAAAGACTATAAAATGTGATGGGCAGGGCTGTCTGTAGGCACTTTTGGTTGCCAAGGAAGCTTGCAATGTTCAGAGTTCCCTTGGGAACATTTTAGTCACTCATTTAACGTAAGCTGTGGGTAGTCTGATGAGTAACAGTGTCAAAGCTGCCCTGTCAGGGGGTTTGTTCTCTCACCTATAATATCATACCTCCTGCCTCTGCCAGTAGTCTGGCCTCCACAGTCTAATAAAACAGTAAATGGAAGAAAATAACTCTATTTTAAAGAATATATTATTTTATAGTCTATTACTGATTTCCTATATGGATCCAGTAAATTGAAATAATGTACAGTCCTGAAGGTATTCTTTTTAAAATAATTCACCTATTCATCAGGGTGTAGTTAATGCATCAAAAATAAACAGATTACAAATATTTTTGTGTCATTTCCAGTAGGACATAGTAAAACAACGATGAAAAAAAAGCCGTCTACAACACCTATAACAGGAATTAGATTCTGTATAACAATATACAAATTCATTTTATTGAGATAAATTTTAAAAACCACAATTCAAAAGTAAGGTGGGAAATAATTGATGTAAGCTGCAAATTGGTTTTCAAAGTGATGAGCAGTTGAATTAACTTGCAGGTTAAAATTTTGTTTACTTTCTCACCTTTTATCTCTAAATCAACTAATAACTTTCAACGATAACACGATATCGCAAAATACATAGAAGTATTAAAGGATCTTAGAGCTACCCATCACAAAGCATTTGGGGGAGCAAAATACTATTAACAATTAAAACAGAGAAAAAATGTCTATTTTTCACATCAAAGAATATTTCGGTAGGTAGATATAGTTATAAACCATATTGATAAAAGTTACATATCTCACAACAGGGTTCCTGTTCAATAGTTTAGCCTCCCAGGTGTTATGAAGTACTAAAACAATAAATATAATTTTATTATCGAATTAGAAGAAGAGGCCTCTAGGAATGACCTCAAAAGACCATGTGGTCAATCCCTCTTCACTAAAGCAAGATTGCTTATATACAGAATCAAACTTGAGACCATCCAATTAATCTTCCCTTAAAGTCCTATTTAGGGATATTTCTCTGCAATGTCATGTAGCCTATTGCACTCTGGATGAACATTGCAGTTAGACCATTTCTTCTAACTATCAAACTGAAATGCATTTTTTCATTTAGTAAGCTGGTATCTCTGCAAAGGCATCTCCTTTGTGAAGACAACTTACATTACAACAAGAAGGCCAACTGCAAGACCCAAGACATGGGTCAGGGTAGCCCCTGGTATCAGTACAAGCCGGGGAATGAACAGACTGAGAACAGCCCTGCCTTGAAGGACTTGAGTGTGCTGGTGGATGAGAGGCTGGCCATGAACTGTCAATGTGCTCTTGCAGCCCAGAAAGCCAACTGTGTCCTGGGCTGCATCAAAACAAATGTGACCTGCAGGCCAAGGCAAGTGATTCTGCCTCTCTAGTTCTCTCAGATGAGACCCCACCCACGGTGCTGCATCCGGTTCTGGGGTCCCAAGCACAGGAAGGACATCAAACTTGGGAGCAAGTCCAGAGGAGGGTCACCAAATTGATTGAGAGAGGGAGAGAGTATGTTTCCTATGAGATCAGACTGAAAAAATTGAGGTTGTTGAACCCAGAGAAGTGAAGGATCCAGGGTGACCTATTTGAAGCCTTCCAGTACCTAAAGGAAGCCTGCAAGAAATCTGGAGTGGGAGTGTTTGCAAGGGCATATAGCACTAGGATAAGAGGGAATGGCTTTAAACTACGTAGGCTAAGATTATTTATTAGAAAGAAATTCTTACAGTGTGGTTGGTAAGACCCTGGAACAGTTAGCCCAGAGAAACTGTGGATGCCTCATCCCTGGAAGTGTTCAAGGCCAGGCTGGACGGGGCTCTGAGCAACTTAGTCTAATGGAAGATATGCTGGTTCTTGGCAGGGGGTTTGGAACTCGATGATTTTTAAGGTCCCTTCCAGGCCAAACTGTTCTATGATTCTATGATTTAGGAAGGTTATTCTTATGTTCCCATTTTTATCTCAGTTTGTATATCCCTCTTTCTTTCAGACAGTCCTAGGCATAAGAGTACCTGTCCCATTTGCTTATTTAGAACACATGTGGTATGCCCAACATAAATAATAATTCCTTTATAGACAGTGCCAGTGACTAAATGCAAACAGAAATGTTATCATCCACATGTGATGCAAAATATTTTTCAAGTCTAAGTGAATCTTGGAATATAACTGCCTTTTTTACCACAGCTATACATAAAATCTTGTCTAATTTGTGGCCCTACTGCAGTTGTACATTATTTTTGGCAGCGTTAATGCCTAGACAATTTAATTTCATATTTGTACACATTTTGTTTATGCTTCTTAATTGTGACATTTATACTTAGTTTTTCTTGATGATTTCAGGTCAGTTTTCCGTTTTCTCCAAATCACACTGAATTCTGATCTTCCAAAGGACTCGTCACCCCTCCTAACACCATCTGTATACATTATTATATATCAACATCTAAATCATGAACTAAAATATTGAATAAAATCAGTCATAGAAAAAACTTGGAAGTACCTCACTTGAAATCCTTCTAACAGACAGTGAATCAATAATACTAAATACTAAATGTGGGTTTTCATCCAACTGTACACCAATTTTGTACCCATAAAATATGAACCATACTTTGTGAAGTTGCTTATAAGAGTGTGTTATATAGTCCCCAAATCTTACTATGACTTTGGTAAATATTGTAGTCTTTTCTTCCCCCTTATTCATGACACTATTAGCATAACAGAAAAGAAACTGGATTGATATGACATAATATGTTATTGACCAATATAAGGTGCTTTTTACCACTTCAAGTTGTTATTATTATTATTATTAATTAATTTAATTATTAATAATTAAATAACTGCTCCACACACAGAAAAAATTACTTTTTTTTTTTGTCTTCTATTTATTTTCTTCTCCTTCCTATTTGAAGTGGTTTTTTCTTTCTTTCTTTCAGAATGGAAGACTCAGGCATGACTAGAAGTTCAGATTACTTCAATGTTTTTAAAGTAGTGTTGGTTCCTTTAGTCCTTAATCAAGCACTGAAGACTTGAACTAAAGTATTCCTCGGTGACTTCTTTCCATATTCTGGCCTACAGTCCTATTTCTGTGCTAAGATTAGTGTTGTAATATGTTTGGACACAATTAAATTTGTAAAGACTGAAGCAAATTCTACTTAAACCTCCTTTGTTTAAATCATAATTTGTTCTCTTCCCCATAAGTAATTAACCTATATATTTTACTTTGTTCTATAATACATTCATAAAAGATTCTTTTTATCTTTTAGTTTCATTACAAAGAACTCATTTTGTCTCTTAGTTTTTCTAATTTTATCCCTTTTTTGTAGAGGTACATTACATAATGAAGGCTATACACTAAGGAACAATGAGTTAGGAAGAGCCACATAGTGTAAATGTAATTAAAACCAAACTATTTTACCGGACTTTCCATTTGAGTAGGATGATAGAAGATGTGTCCGTGAGAACAAAGAATAGATTCAAAGAGAATAGAATGAAAAAAATAAATTTGTAGAAGAATCCACATTCAAGAAAATCTCTGTTATGTATAATAGCAAGCAGCATTCTGAAATCTTATTACTCCTCTGCTGTGAACAAGAATCTGTGAAATTTATGAGCAAATATCATCAAGTTCATTCTTCTTTTTCTCCTTGTAACTGATGAACATGCCCTACTGCCACATTCTTTTAAAGAACAGATGTCTGTGAGTGACAGAAAGCTTCCAAAGAGTAATAAGATGTAGTGGTGGTAACTGTTAAATTTCATAGGCAGACAGGGTCATGTTCAGTCCATGCTCCACATATGTGTGAAAAATTGTTAACACAGCACTAATCACTAACCTCTATGTTAGAAAATAATGGTGAGGTTGGACATGTTTGCTTCTACTCAGCGCTTTGCTAAATCTGCTCTTTGTTCTTGGAGGGTAAACACACATGGAGCTCATATGTAAAGACATGTAAAGACATATGTGACAATTCTTAAAGGAAGTATGACTAGCAGTACTGTCGTGGTGTATTAGATAATCCTTGAAGGGTATGCTACTTTAACTAAGACTTCTTATGTCCCCCTTCTTCTTTAGCTAGACTTTAAAACAAACAGTTTACGTCATAGAAAGTAATTCAGAATTTTATTGAAATTAAATTGTTGAGCAAGAAATTCGTTCTTGCATGCAAATGTGTCTCTGTGTGCACACCCCTTTATTAACTGCTTTAGATTTATTTTGTATGGTCAATGGAATATCCCTATAGTTATAGATACATTAAGCCATCCATATTCCAGGCGTCAATATATTCTTGAGTGAATGATTCCAAAAACATTCAAAATCAGACTTAATAAGGTGTAAAAATACCCACAGAGAGCTTTCTTTAATCATCATAAAATCCTGAAAGAGAAAGCAGACCAATCTAAAGAAAAAAATCTGTGACATAAGAATACAAAACACAGAGCAAATACTGAATTTCCTAATCCAGTGCAGAAAATTTCTACAGGGAGAGAAAGGAAAAAAATTAATGTTTTAAAATTAAACTCTTTCAGTTCTTTATGAAAGGAAATGGGTATATTTTTAACCAGTACTTTCAGTGAACCATGAATTTTTTAAATAATTGGACTTGATGCATCTTTCTCGGGATAGCCTGTTGTTACACACCATTAAAAAAGAACATTGTGTTTCCTTGCATAATGCCCCATGATGATATAATAGTGAAAAATTCATCATTCTGATGAACTTTCATGATTGAGAATTTCAAGAAACCGTGGTTCACTGAAAACCAAGATTTAAACAATCTTAATTTATTTGGTTAACCTTCGCAATGCCATGGTTTTCTGATATTTAATATAGTTTAAACATGCTACATGAATTTCGCATATTTTTTCTCAGAAAGTTATTCTTTACTTAACAATACAACTAATGAAACAGTACAATATATAATTCATACCTTAACAGTTGTGCCTGCTTCGAAGAGGTGCTCCAGAAACACTTTTTATATTATTTAAGTCTAAAAGCTATTCAATAGAATTGGCATTTTCCTGACTGTCACAAAATATTGTCATTTCCTGTCCATTCTGGGACAGTGCAGGGGAATGGTGTTGTCAAACCTGTAAGTATACAACATACTGACTCCCATGACACTCAAAGCCAGCTTGCAACAGATCAAGTTTGTAAGCTTTGCAAGTGTGGGCTGTCAGACTCCTCTACATTCCCAACTCTTTGCATGGGGAAGTCCTCAGATGACATCAAAACCTCAGTGCCGACTGCACCGAGTACTGTAAGAACAGCCTCCTCAGTGTATGTTTTAAATCTGATAAAGATGACAATCTAATTAAAAATCTATCAGGAGGAGAGATTGTGGAAGATCTAAACATTATGTTGCTTAATATCTTTCTAGAACTTCTTTTATCCAGAGTTATAGCTTCTAATTTTCTTAATTCTAGCCTGGAATTTGTTAGTCATATTTTTGTCTTGGAAACAATGAACTTGCTAATGCTGATTGTCAGACAGCCCTAATGTTTTAGAATATAGTAATTTCCCTAAAAATTCTTTTTAAAAGGGAAACTTAAACAATTGTGTGTCAGCTGGTAGTACATAAGAAAACTTAAAAATAAAGTCTTGCATCACCCCAAAAAATCTTGCTAATCAGAAATGTTCACATTGAGGAAAATTAGAGATTCAATTAAATACTTAATTTAGGAGCTAGGATCAGTAATGCCAGTGAACCTAACACTTTATTGTATTTAATTTAGGACTAAAAATAGGGGGATTTTATTATTATTTTTTATTTTCTTCCTCCACATCCTACTGAGAAGGGGGGTGATAGAGGATTTTTATGTGCATCTGGTGGCCACCCAAAGTCAAATCACCACACTGGCTCAGACCAGTTCTGATTCAAATGTATTCTGTTTTATCTATATTATCTGTTCCTATTTCATTGCAGATTATAACACGTTGTTCTTACTTGTCTTTTATTTATAGGCACAAAATATACTTTAATATGGTTTTTCAGTCATGAAGTTTTGCTAAATGTAATGTTCATGTTTCTGTTGGCCCTGTAATGATTAATTACTTACAGTTGCTCCTTTATTTTTTTTTTGTACTGAATACTTTCAATTTAATAAATGCTTTTATGAGCTGTTCTTCTCCCAGTAGTCTGTCTCCTGGGCATAGTTTTTTACATGTCCCTATCTTACTCCAACTGACATTAGTATTAGCATTTTCTCTGTTTTATCCTTATTCATTTTCTTTTCTGTAAGTAAAAGCAAATCCATTCTGCTGATTCTCACTTTTTATTTAAATTAGTTATTTAAAATAAATTAATTATTCACTAGTTTTGGGAGTCCCAGGGTCATTTCTGGTTTTATTCAGTGGCTATTAATATAAAATGCATGAACAGTCTTGACAGCAAGACTGACTCCAGATATTTTAGAACAGCAGGTAAGTAGATGCTGAAGAGCTCAGTGATATTTAAAAGTTGGAATAAGAAGCTAAAACAGAGAATTGGTTACTATTTTACACAAAAGAGCGGAATTAAGAAACATACCCTGTGCAAAATATCATGAAGCATCTAATCCTTTAAAAGTGTGTAGCTTTTTAATCTAAGTAAAACTGTTATTCTACTACTCTTCTACAAGATTTTTGCTTTAAACTACCCAAGGTTATTGACTCACTAGGTCTAATAAATTACAAATGACAACAATCTGATCTACATTTATCACAGAATCACAGAATGACAGAATGGTTGCACCTGGAAGTGGCCTCAGGAGATCATCTAATCCAACCCCCCAATAAAGCAGGTTCACCTAGAGCAGGTTGTATGGAAACACATCCAAGCATGTTTTGAATATCTCCAGAGAAGAAGACTCCACAACCTCTATGGGCAGCCTGTTCCAGTGCTCTGTCACCCTCAATATAAAGAGGTTTTTCCTCATATTCATATGGAACTTCCAGTGTTTCTGTTTGTGCCTCTTGCCCCTTGTCCTGCCACTGGGCAGGAGTGCCATGAGAAGAGCCTGGCCCCACCTTCTTGACACCCATCCTTAAGATATTTCTTAGTATTGATAATATCCACTCTCAGTTGTCTTTTCTTCAGGCCAAACAAGCCCAGCTCTCTCAGTCTTTTTTCCTGAGGGAGATGCTCCAGTCCCACAAATCACCTTTTCCAGTAGTTCCTTGCCTTTCTTGAACTGGGGAGTTCAAAGATGGGTACAATACTTCAGATGTGGCCTCATTAGGGCAGAGTAGATGGGGAGGATAACCTTCCCCATCCTGCTGGACACAGTCACTATTATAACTATATTGGCTACATAATAATTATATGCAATATAATAAAAAAAATATACTACATATTAGAATAAGAAGTAGCTTGAGCCTTTAAAATACACAAGTGGTCTATACATATACTATCTGGATAATTAGACTCATTACTCATGGAAAAGTAAGTATAACAATAAAATATCACTATGTGCTGAAATTAAAGAACTGACAATTTTATTGTCATAAAGAGATGGCAATACACAAGTTAATACTATAAAGAGAAAATACTACAGTACTTAACCTGTGGTGGAACCATCCTTGAATAATTGCAAATTTATCCATTATTTATCCATTTATCTATTCAGATTTATGTCCTATTTTAGAGAGGAACTTGTTATCTCCAATTTAGCTACTCAATTTTTCAGCTAGATTTTATTTCTTTGTGCTGTCTGAACATTACAATTATGCTATAACTAAAGAAAACTGCAGGATGAAAGGAGAGACATTTGTCAAAATTTAGAAATTAATGTTTTGCATTAAAATCTGTTTATGGAGAATGAAAGGGGAGGAAAATCTGTGTTGAAAAGGAGCTAAACACTGAAAACTCACTTACTAACTTTTCTCCTGAGAACTTCTATTTGCAGATAAATATTTGCCTGACTGTGACATGAATAGTCTAATATAGTACTGCCAAGTGGATACTCCATCAAATTTTTTCAACTTCAGTTAAAATCAATATGTAGCTAATCTGTATTATGATTCAGTTTTAAGTGTCAATTTTACAAAAAAGTGAAATGAACTTAGATAAAATATTATTGACATTGTGTAACAGATTTTAAAAAAGAAATACGTATACATTGCATTTGTCTTACAGTCACAGGGTCTTGAGTAATCACCCTCTGAAGTCAATCGTTAAAGTCACTGATTTCAGTAGGACTGGAGCACACAACTTCTTTGCTTGGAGAATTTTATACAGCAAGTCTTGCATGTTGGTGTCACAGCACACAGGATAACGTACATGAACAGTAAATTCAGTGTATCTGGAAACTTCTGCATCGGATGTGGCTTTGTATCAGGGTGGAGTCTTGGTCCAAGTCAGTTCATGTCTTGAGAGAGAACACATAATTCTTAAATATCTCAAATGTAAAATAGAAGCAAACACAAAAATACGTAAGACTGACAAATTACAAATCAACAAACAAAAGGAGTCAGTAACTGCACATTTGCAGTAGTCTTTTAAAATAAAGCAGACGTCCGTCCAGTCTAATGACAACCATGAAACAAACAAATGTTTAAATGGAATTTTTTTTAGGCTTTGCTATGGATTTTTCCTTTCCTTTAATAGAAATTAATTTTTTCATGTGTTTTTTAATAGAAATTAATTTTTTCATGTCTTTTATTATGCATGCTATATTTAAAAAAATTACTATAAATATAATTTATTTGCCTAAAGAGATCAGAAAAAGGAAACAAATGTCATTTCAATGAAGGATTAAAATTTGCTTTAAAGATCTTAAGTTTGCTGTAAATTCTCAAGTTACCTTTCATTATACTAGTAGGCATTCTAATTATCTTTTCATTACATATCATTTTATTTACTGCTTTGCTCTTCCACATAAGTTTTATCAGTGTTAAATGTACTTAGCTGGAAGGTACTTGGACTGACAAGTGTATTATATGCTTCTTTTTTAAGTCACCTTAGAAAGATTAGATTTAGTGATCAGACTTCATATATTTTCTGCACAATTTAAAATTATATGTATTTGACACCTTATGTTCAAATTCACTGCTATAAGGATCTTCCAAAGCATTTAATAATTTCTGGAAGTACAAACTGAGATATCAGCCAGGATCATCCCATTGTTCGGAATGGAAAGAAATGTTGCATTACCTGTCTCTTACCTTATTACTTTCCTATATCACACCACTGCAATCTGGGATGACATACTGTATCAAGCATGTCAGTTAGAAATTAAAACTTGCTGCTTTTAGGCTAAAATATTAAAAAAATTCTACTGATTTAAAGCCCAAACCCAAATATTTTGACTGCTTGTGTACATTTCCAGCAAATAATTAGACAGGTGAATGTCAAGGGTAATGCATCCCAGCAGTGCAGTCACTTAAAGACTGTGAAAATCTCCTGTAACTTGTAATACTCAGTTTTGAATCAGTAACTGAAAATAACAATTTTTAACATAAAAATCATCATTTATTTATGAGGTATCATTAGTGAGAGCCACATTTATTAGATATACGGAAAGAGGAGGTCCTAGATTTTGGTTGCTTACTGCTTTAATATTAGAGACATGAATGCTTATTTTCATAATTGTATCATTTTAAAGGTTGCAAACATCTAAATAAAATACAAAAGATGCACTTTTCTTATTCACAGTTTAAAATATTAGTCAATATCAATTGACTTAGAAAAAGAAAATTCCAGGTTCTTATGTATTTTGCAGGCATCCTGTTTCAGTCAACACATGCCTTAACCAGGTGTGTGAATCTTCCTTTTTTATCATGTTGACTTCCTTCAAAGTTATGGTTAACTCTGTTATTTTTAAGGAATATTGATGAGTACTAAAAATAATTTGGACTGAACGAACATTTCTACACTATTGCTCTCTATCAACCAAGAAAAAGTAATTTTTAAAAGTAGGCTCATAAAATAGTGGTTTAGGAACTTTTCCATTTTGCTGTAATTTGGCAACTCTGCATAATGTTTACTTTACACTGCTTTACCGATAATGTCCTAATAACATTACACAAGAAAATCCAAAGTTGTCTTCAAAAGAAAAAGTAACAGCCTTTCTTTTGATCGTTTCATTAGAAATAAATGAGAAAAGAAAATAAATTCTTGCATATTAAATGTAAAAGTATTAAAAAATATCCTTAAAAATGTACAAAAGTATAGTACTGAAAATATTCCCTTTTCACCCCCATGGCCTGTGGTGAGAAGGTTATTCTACATCAATAGAAATGAGCAAAAGAAGTTCAATTACCTTAGAATTCCAGAGATAAATTAAGCCTGCTTGTATCCTCACAGGGTCTCCACTCTTTCCACTCTTGGCAATGCAGTGGTAAAGAAAGCTTGAAGAGTAGCCCAGAGGACCTATCCACAAGTGTGGGCAACCATGGCACTGCCCCAGATGGGGTGAGCTGTAACGTAGGATGGTGAGACACAGGAGGCAGATTTCCCTAGTGCTACACAAGTGTAGTCTTTTGTTTTTTTTAAGGAAATGAACTGAACCAACCTTTCGATTTCTGTGGAACAACTCAGCAACTAAATCCCAGAGTGCTTTGTACCTGGAGCTATAATCTCAGGGGTCTTATTTGGAGCTACAGATAGGTGCTTACCTTTGGGAAACAAATGCTTTCTTTCTCCCTTCACATTTTAGTTAGCTCAAAAAGAGATACTGCCTACTTAACCATTCATAAAGGACTTTGAAAATACTTTGTCTGTGGCATCAAAATACTTTCTTCTATCATACAACATCTCAGTATTTTATCTTGGACATAAGGTACACAGTAATGTGAATTCCTTTTGGGAGAAAGGGGAACTTGGAGCAGGATATGCTGAGCATCTCCTTGTTTTGATTTTGTTCCAAGCTAAAAGGGGAGGGATAACAGCAGTCAGGCTCTCACTTTTGAGAAATGAGAGCATAGCTACATCTCTTCTTAAATGGAAATTCCCAAGCACGAGCATGTAAAAGCATTTTTGTCTCTATAGATAAAATCACATAGTACTTTACAAAAAATTTATATCCTGCTATATTGACTATTTTACTCATGAATCATCTATTAAATTTGAACACAGAATAAGTCTTTTAAATATTATTTTGAAATGCCTCTACGCTTCATGAAGCACTATATAAGTGATGTTAGATACGCTTTTATGATACACCTTAGTTAAAAGCTTGCAGCTTTCCTTAAAAACTGTTACACATTCAGTTATTCCAATATGAGGCATTTGATTTAAGTTCGAGAATGAGATTTGTATTTATCTGCTATAAACTAGGAAGATTTACTGGCCGTACATAGCAAGGTGCTGGCAGCTGGAGCTGAGGGACGGCCTCAGGGAGGAGAGACTGGGGCTGCCCTGTGCTGGACACAGCCGGTGCCAGCCCATTCCAATGGACATACCGCAGGGCACGGCTCAGACACGCTGATGGCACCTCAGTGAAAACATGTCTAAGAAAGGGCAGAAAATGCCAGACAGGCAGAAGCAGACAGAACAGAAAGGGTGAGAAGCAGCAGAGGGAACACCACAGTCAGAGGAGAAGGACGTGCTTCATGTGCCAGAGCAGGTATTCCCCTGAAGCCTGAGTTCAGTGTGGTCTCCTACATATCAGTTAGTCCACCTTGAAGTTCACATACCCACACACACAATAGTGAACTAAACCACACCAAAAATAGGGGTTAAATCACATAGAAAGTAGGAAGAGAGTTTAATAAGTTTTACAAAACTTGTAAGTTTAATATTACTGGCACAGCGCTTGGCCAAAAAAAAAGTACTGTCATCGTCCTGCTTAAATGTGGTATTTTATTCCACTCTCCCCACTTCCCTATTGCTCCGCCCTGATCCAAATTTCTCCCTTCATTTCCCCACTTTTGGTTCTTCCTCTAAGCACCCCACAGTTGTTTTGCACATTTCCACATTCCTTTTAAAACATCCCCCACCAAGTTTTGGATAATCCCCCAGGCCCCTGATATATCCCATAAAAAGTTTATTCATTCCCATGAGTCCCATGGTAATCTAGCTTCCCCCTTCCTATCAGTTACAAAGTTATGTTTGAGCTTCTTCATGGTGACACCTGAGCGACTGCGTCAGTGGCTCAGCCATTGGTGGCATGAGAGCTCTTATCTTTGTTATGCTGTCTGTTGTCTCCTTATTTGTTCTGTGTATTTATTATTACTTTTCCTATCTCTTGTTTCTGTTTACTAGTGAGTAAACTACTCATCCAATACTCTCACTCAAACCAGATATCCCTACAGCCCAGGGACTCACCTACCCTTTGAGTCTCCTACATCTTTAGAGAGCTGACACCATGACTTTAATCTTATCAATATAAATCAGCCAAGAATAATAAAATGTTAGCACATATAAAATAAAACATAAAGTGAATGTAAAGCTCTGTAATAATGAACTAAAAAACTGGTTAAATTTAAACTATAGGGAGGCTGTTGTCTAGCATCACAGAGTAAGTATTTTTCCCTCTTATTTATTTTGCTTTTAATTTACTCAGATTCAGCATAGGCTTTTGTCTTCAGTATGGAAAAAAATAATAAAAATGTGAGTTTTAGTTACTTTACTGTGCTATGATTTTGATAGCAAAAGGAAGACTAACTATAATGGTAACCAACATTACATGTCAATATAGAATAAAAATAATATTAAAATATTTTATCCATTAAAAAATAGAATGAGGAAGTAATAGACAAAAAGTATCTCCCCAAACAAAGAATTTATTAACAACTGTATGCTTTTTCTCATGTGGTGTATGCTAATGTTAATGAAATTCAATGCTTTGCATTTTTTAGTACTTTGCATGATATGAACAGAGACTTATATTTCATAACCTGCATGTTTGTTTTCTGTAGTGCAATATAAGTCATGGTAGAGGTAGAGATATAAGGTGGTATTCATTAAACTTTTAAATAATTTCTTTGTTCTTTTATTGATTTCTTGGATAAAAATCTCACTATATCTCAGTATACAATTCACACACTATATTAAACCTGCTTTCAGTACATGTGTGATGAAGATACTAAAAGCTGAAAATTTTTTATTCTATAGGTCCAAATAAATCTCCCTTCTACTTAACTGGATAACAGTGCTAATTCTGTGAGGAGAAAGTCTTACCTCACATGTGAAGCACTCAGAATGTCTTGGACTTCTAATTAGCACACTTACACAATTTTGTCCTTGGTATGCAGTGATTCCATCTAGCACATTTACCAGCCTTAGTATACTTCTGAGATTTAAAAGATAAATAAAATATGCAAATATTGGGGAAGGATATTAGTGGCAGAGGTTTTGCAAAGACAGAGAGGAGAGCTGGGAACAGACATTTTGCTTGTGTGTCCCCAAAAGAACATATTACAGCTGCTTAGGCAGAGGCAACTTCATGATGACAACCAAACTCTGTCTCAGATAATTTACATGCCTGTTCATCTTTCCTAGCTACTCCTGTTTCAGCAGACTCAAACTCTGGCCAAACCAACAAATAGAGTCTCCAAGCACCAATAGAGTTTTCAAGCATCAAGTTTGCAATGCAACTTGAATCTCTGTATCTGACTTGATTTATGTGCAATTCATTTCTATGAACCCATAGCTGATTACATGTGCGCAGTGCCCAGGCTCCACCAAGACTCACATTCATGTGTTAAAGCTGTGCTACATCTCCTTCCACACTCAGGGGGCCATCATCCTCTTTGCAAACTCAAGAGAGAGAAGGTGATGAAGGTGTGGAGATCAGACAAAAGACTGAAGTGAATGTATGCTGAGACAAGGATAAATTCATTGTTTCTAATCTACCTATAAAATCAGAACTTTGAGATAAATTAGCAATTGTAAGAAATTCCACCAGGATACACCTCTAAGTAGAAAACTCAAACATATGGGCTTCCTAGCTTCTGGGTATTTAAATTTATTGCACTGTGCCAACATACACAGTATTCTGTTCCGGATAATTATGAAACAGATCATTAACTGTTCTAAACTGCCATATCTCTTGGGATCCAGGGTGATATGTGAAATCATGATAACATAGCTATGGATGTAGAAGAAAAAACATGATAAAAATTATAAAACTATTGAAAAAGATTAATTTAGGAAGACTGATTAGCAAGATGTATTTACACCACATGGGCAGGTAAAGATAAAATATAGAAGAAATTCTCTGGTGAGAAAAAAGTAAGAATTGCTTGTCCAGATCAGTATCAACATGAAAGAAGGGTGAGTCAGTGCCAAAGCATAATTTTCCATTACTCTTCATGCCCAAAGTCTCTTTTCAGGGGGCATGCACTAAGCAAAATGAATGTAGATATAAAATGTTGACACCATTTCTGAATTTTAACCCCAAACACACAAGCAAGTATAAATTATTAATGAACCAGTAAAACAATTGTACTAAGGCATTATCTCTTTTGTCTTTCCCATTAACAGCAGATTTTGCATGGTTAAAAACTCTTGGAGAAATAAACAACGCTACTGGGCATTCAAGAGTAAAGCTGGTCAGAAACCTTCTGGGGATTTTTCAATTTTCATTTATTATGTGAATTGTGAACATTTTTTAAAACATTTTAGACTTACTAATTTTAAGCAACCCCACGGCAGAGTTTCAGATGAAACCTAGGCAAACCTGGTTAAGGATGTTCTTAGGAAGTAGAAAAGATCTTACAGTCAATGACATTTTTTTTACAGAACAAATTATTTTGTGCTCTGCTTTCATTTCTGACCTTCATAAGCAAAGTTGGGCTTAGTATTCCTCAGAGAAAGTTTAATTTTTCTTAAGCCTAGAAAACCATATGTCTTAGAACAAAAGAGGGGTGGACACATGCACAGAGTCTGCTCTGCTCTACAAATGACTTTGTGATCCATCATGTGGCACACTGACCGTGCTACCTGCATGTGGGAATTAAGAGACCTATCTTGCCAACAACCTGGAGGTTTCATTTTCACTCATCACCCAGAAACTGACAGTGCAATTAATATTTTTTTCTTGGCCTATTGCCAGGTTAGTCAATAGATGAGATAGCTGGGTGTTTGTGAACACTTGCTTACTTGTTTTTCTATTCTCATACAGAAAAAGTCTGCTGGTATCCAGAAAAGAAATAAGGAAATGACAGCAATGCAAAAAGGAATCTTAAGAGCATTTTTTTTGCTACAAGTAACAAAATACCGGAAATATGAGGGGGAAAAAAAGAGAGAACAATATAAATTGCTATAGGAAAGACAATGACCTTGATTTAGACAGTAACATGGATGAAACACACAAGACCACTGGCAGAAGTCTGCTAACTGTCAGAGCCAATGGAGCTTGGAATAGGAGAAGGAAGTAATATAAAGTTCATCTAATAGGGTAGCCAGTTGAGAAAAATCCCTTTCACTTTCTGTGAAAACTTGATGGTACAATAGTTTCTGATGAAAACCTATGAAAACAAGTCCATTATTTTGGCATGAGTATCCAAACAAAAGGTCATAACAGGTAGATACCATGTTTTAATAGTTAGCTTTATACCTCTACTCTCATGAAATGCACTAGGTCAAATTTGTTAAAAGTTGTCTTTTTCTATGAGGTAGTTCAAATTAAAGCTTTTACTTGGGGGAAAAGGATAAATAGAGAAAAGGAAGTAAACAGACCCTGCACTAAGTGAGGAGGGTCCAATTCTTGGGTATTCTTTTATTCTACTCACTCTCAAAAGAGTGACTGATGTTCAAAAAGGATGAGAACATAGACTATATTATTATTACTCTTTAATTTATACTTGTAAGGTTAATATTGCCTCATTAAATTCTTTGGAGCCTGTAAAGTTATTTCTTCAGGTATGAGGGATTTATTGCAGATAGAACCAGCAATGAAATGCAAGCTAAAAGAAAAAGAGTTATGGTGGGAAAAAAGATTACAGAGTATAGTTACTCAGTGAATGCTTCAAGAATAACAAAGAAGAAAGTTAAATTTTGTGGGATACTGTATACCAGTTTTGGGGTTTGAAAAAATTCTGTTTCCAAGTACTAACTACATTAAAGATGTGAGTATAATGGCAGTTATGCTTGTAGCACAGGCTAAATATTGTCAATAATGTGACAAAAGCATTGTGCTTGTTATACAAACTGTAAAACATAGATATAGTTTTGCAATATCATTTGATAATTGAAATAAAAAGAAAGTATTTAATTTGTAAAAGAATGAAGACTTAATTATTTAATTTATAAAAACCTTTTTTTTTTTTTCCTATTGGTACCTATAAGCATATTAGAAATATATGTATTTCTTCAGTTATACTCTGTCTTGTGGTAAATAAATGGGATTTTAACAATGACTTAAAAGAACCTAAAATTGCACCCATTTTCTTCATTATACAGTTTAAAACAAAAATTAGTTTAAAACAAAGGAAGTTAAAGACCAGAGTCAGGTATAAGGAATCACTGTTCAAAATAGAAATATCTCAGCAGAGAAATATTTTATATACTGATTTGTCTTGAAATGTTTAGTTTTGTGACCTAGATTGACAGTTTGTAATGCATTAGTTTACATCTGAAAAAGAACTTTGCCAGGGTGTCACCTCACAGCTTGTATATAGTATATTATGCTGACAGATGATAAATGATATTCATGACAATTGCTGCTATTGGTGTTGGTAAATCAGTTTTCTTGGGAGCCATACTCATTTGCATTCCATTTGGGACTCTTTTACCAGTTAAAGGCAATAAACATTTAATTTACAGCTTGAAAATATATTGATTTAAATAAAGAATAATTTTTGAATAAGTAATTGCATGGGAAAACACCATTTTTATTTTAAAAATGTCTCCTTTGTTGAATTTTCTTTTTATGCATGAGCTTACTTGGGACTTAACTTTACTTAGTTTAAAAATGGACATCATTAAATAAAAGTACCAGGTGTTCTGTCATCAACCATGTTTTAGCATTACATTATGCTGTATGACTAAAATATTGATTTGTGTATGAAAGACACAGAACTGACAAGGTAAGTATATTCAGGCGATTTTGGATCATGAGTAAATGACTTAGTGAAATCTAGTTTGTAACACACCTGCCTAATCTATCATATCTAATTGTGGAACAGCAATATAATTTCAAAATAATGAATCAGTAAAAATCTGTATATTTAAAGTAGTTAGAGTAAATTGGAATCAGACCCTGTGTACTTCTCCGGGTAAAAATGTTAGGGAGGACAGAACTATTTCTGACAGGTCTTTCACAATAATTTTGCCTGAACAACTGAGTCCTAAAGCATCCTGTGATTACCTTAGAAGTGACTATTGCTCTGGAAATGATAATCCAGGAGAAAACGTGTCATGTGAATTTTAGGATAATTCTGCAAAACTTATTAGCATTGCAAACATCACCATTTCAATGTTAGTCAGCAGAAGTTTTATCTACTAGTTATTCTGCTTTTCTGGTTTTTGCTTTTGTGTAGGTTTTTCCCCTATAACCTTCTTCCAGAGCTCTTGGAAACATTCAAGAAATTAATGCAAAATCATTACAGTCTGTGTTAGGTAACAAAATGAATATTGATGAGCTAGCTGTGAGATAAAATATATTATGGTAGAAATTCTGCTGCTGAGGACACCTTGCCCTGCTTACTACACTGACATAACCTTGTTTGCTTATTTTTAATTTAATGGTTAATGTTTTAAGGGGTATGTAATAAAGAAGGGACTTTGAAAAATTATGAAGAAAACAAATTAATGTACACCATATAACCAGATATTTATATGAAATTTTACTAGAAGATGTGCAACTAGAATTTTTTTGACTTGTTCAACAGGTATGTGTCAGTAGAATAGCTCAGACTTCACAGACAGTGACATAGACTCGTCAAAGTTTTCGATTAGATACTTTCTGATTTTTATCTTGTTATAAAGGAATATAACTCTGTGGGTTTCTTTTTCTGGAACTTTCACTTTACTCTAGGCTGCTGACAATCAGGAAATTGATCACTAGTAGTCTAATGCAACAGCTTATCTTAGCCTGGCTGGACAATAAAGTTTCTTATATATGTCCCAAAATTTATAGCCTCAATCTTCACTCATAAGTGAAGCAGCAAGAAAATCCATCTGAATATGAAAAATGTCCACCCAGATGTTATCTAATTAAAATGTTGTTAAAAACATGAACTCATTATTTGATGTTCACCATGCACTGAGAATGCTGAAATATAGAAGTGCTTAAAATAGGGTGTTTATTACACAACAATTCTGATGATCTTGTTTATGCAACAAACCATTTTTCTTTGTGCGCAAGGTAACTGTCATCACATAAATTAAAAAGTTGCTTCCTAGTCCTATCACGTGTCACCTTTTTTAATGTTACATGAACAGGAAAAATTAGTTCCATATTCAAGCAAAATATTCTGAACTGGTGTGGTGGTTTGACATTGGCTGGATGCCAGGTGCCTACCTAATCTACTCTGTCACTACCCTCCTCAGCTGGACAAGGAAATAAGAAAGTCTCGTGGGTTAAGGACAGGGAGAAATCACTCACTGATTATCGACACGGGCAAAACACACTGTGGGGAAATTATTTGAATTTATTACCAATCACATCAGAGTAGAGTAATGAGAAATAAAATCAGATCTTAGAACACCTTCTGTCCTCCCCTCCCTTCTGAGCTTAACTTAATTCTCTTCCTCCTCTCCCCAGCAGCACAGAGGGATGGGGAATAGTGGTTTTGGTTAGTCCACCACATACTGCCACTCCTTTTTCCTCATGGAGAGGACTCCTCAAACTCTTCCCCTCCTCCAGTAAGGATTCCCTCCCGCAGCAGACAATCCTCCAAGAACTGCTCCACTGTGAGTTCTTCCCATGGGCTGCAGTTCTTCACAAATTGCTGTAGCATGGATGCCTCCCACCAGGTGCAGTCCTTCAGGAACAGACTGATGTGGGTCCCCCATGAGGTCACAAGTGCTGCCAACAAATCTGCTCTACCAGGTCAGACATCCTGCTAGAAGCCTGCTCCAGTGCAGGCTTCCCACAGGGTCAGAATTGCTTTCAGGCATCCCTTGCCTTGACATGGGATCCTCCAGGGGCTGCAAGTGGATCTCTGCTCCATGGTGGAACTCCATGGACTGCAGGAACACAGCTGTCTCACCATGATCTGCACCACAGACTGCAGGGGAATCTCTGCTCCAGTGCTTGGTGCACCTCCTGCCCCTCCTTCTCCACTGATCTTGGTGTCTTCAGAGAAGTTTCTCTCACATACTCTCACTCCTCTCTCCAGCTGCAGTTTTGCAGCAGTTTCTTTACTCTTCTTAAATATGTAATTGTCCAGACACTACTGCCATTGCTGATGGGCTTGGCCTGGCCAGTGGTGGGGTCCATCTGGGAACTGGGTGGAAATTGCTGTGTTGGACATGGGGGAAGCTTCTGGCAGTTTCTCACAGGAGCCACCCCTGTAGCCTCCCCACTACCAAAATCTTGCCACACAAACACAGTACAATGGGAAATCTCTTTCATTTTCCTGCCTGTCTGAACCATATTTTCTATAAATTTAGCTACATAATACAAGTGCCTCCTAAACTATTACAGACAAATTTGATTCAATTGCCTCATGTTTTGTAAAACCTAGTTATCTATTTTACATCCTTCCAAAGTCACATGCATTTCTGAGGGCAATTTTGTTACATATTAAATGTTAACTATTGTGACAGAGAAAAAGTTTGAATCTGTGAATATGAATATGAGTGGTTAATATATTAGAAATATTGAAGATTTGCAAATAGTTTTCTATCTACGTCTGACATATTTAGCAGCATTACAGTACTATGTCTTTAATACTCATCTGTAGTAGAACAAAGATACCTACAGCCTGACTACTTACTCTACATAGTGTCTCAGGTAACTTTCTTGTTACACCTTCCTTGACAAAAAGGATTTTTGCTAGGTCATGTTATCATTTGTTTTACGTTCATTTTCAGACAATCCACACTGGCATCCTAAACATTAAGACCAGTCATTCCATCTTATGATGATGCTTTGAAAGGGTGTGATGAGCTTTAATATTCCCCAGACTCGTTTATCTCTGTAACAACCTAACAGATTAATATGGGATCATTCATTAGCATGACAGAATCCAAGACTGAAAGCATAGATAAGAGGATAAGGGAGTTGGGATTGTTTAGCCTGGAGGGAAGGAGGCTCAGGGAAGATCTTATCACTCTCTACAACTACCAGAAAGGGTATCCTTGAAAAGTGGGGGTCAGATTCTTTGCCTGGGCAACCAGTGACAGGACAAGAGGAAATGGCTTGAAGCTTCACCAGGAGAGATTCAGGTTGGACATCAGGAAGCATTTCTTCACTGAATGGGTAGATAAGCATTGGAATGGGCTGACCAGAGAAGTGGTGGAGTCACAATTCCTGGAAGTATTCAAGGAAGTATTAGTGAAATGACTGGACCTGGCACTTGATGGACTTTGGACTCAATGACCTCGGAGGTCCTTTCCAACCTTAATGATTCTATAATTCTTTGATTTCACAAAGGATTTTAATTTTCTTTATCTCTTCTTCTCCTTCAATTCAATCTGATAATATAAGGATACAAGATCAAAACTGTTAATATTTTTTATTACTGCTGTTACGTCTGTGGTGTCAGTTACCTAATAATAGTCCTGAACTGACATAGAATAAAGTAACATAACCTGTGCTGATAAAAACTAATATTTCCTCAATTACTTCAATACAGTTAAGATAATTTAAAACAGTTGAGATATTTCCTTATTGTTTTAGCAGGCCAGTGACAGTTCTTATGATAGTTTTATCTCTGAAATCAGTCTTTAAATATGCTAAGGCATCTGATGCTTTCAGACACCATGATCATTCTCTGCTATTACTTATGAAAGCTTTTCAGCTTTCACTTTGTTATAATTACTATTGTAATTTATTATTATTTATGAACAGTATAACATCACAGAATTAAGTTCTTAGCAAGTATCACTTTTTTCACTGGGAACATTTACAGACAAAATCTACTTGTACCCCCTTTGTCCCTGTTTTTTAGTGGTCTGTGACAGAATGTGCACTAATGCCACAGTTTGTTCCTACCTTGTTTTCTACTTGGTTTCCTACCACCTTAAACCGGGTTCTCTGGCTCCTAACGACATTTTTTTTTTTTTATTTTGGCACAGGGGTTAATCATCTTTGTCATCTTTTAACATCATCCTTCATACTCTTAATGCAGGAAGATATTTCAGACTTTAATCTCTTGCTGTGAGAGTAACAGAGTAGCCTGAGATCAGATTGTAAGATCAGAATTACCTAGTAGCCAGTCTGTACTCTATTGCTCTGTAGAAATTATTTCATATTCATACTCGTGGCACCCAAGTTTACTCAGCCTTGGTTATCATACTACCACCGTATTTTCACGGCTTGTTCTATCTTTCTCTGCTCACACTCAGGAATCCTTGCCTCACACTACTGCTAATTAGTATGAAACCTAACAATGTGTAGGAATTTTTGAAAACTTCCTACTGTGTAAACTTGAAAGAAGCAAATTATACAAATAAATTTGCAGCATAGTTAAATTTTTAAACTTTATCCATGAATTTATGTGGATAAGTTTGTAAGTCTTATGATATTTTGAATTACATGAAAATACTCTGGTTTAGAATATACCAGCAGTGAAAATGCTTTTTTTTTGTTTTTATTTTACTGTATACTATCCTGTTTTTATGTAGCAATGTGCAGCAATCTGAAAGAAGCATTCGATGATGACTTATTCAAGTCATCAATTTGTGCCCAAGTAATCCTTTGAAATATTTTACAAGTTATTTTTGTCTTTCTGAAGTTTGTAATATTGAAACTTCCTTAGCCTAGAAGATCACTAAGATTACATCAATATATAAATTTATAAAATACATATGTACAACTTCCAGATCTATTCTATATTTCAAACAAATATCTCAACATTTGTAGTACATATAATACACTATAAATAATGTTTAAATATACATATATATCTCATGTGTGTACAGATATACATATTGATTACAGGCCTTCTGCTCCACTTCTATGCACAGGACAAGTGCAGTTAGGCAAAGAATTTCTAAATTGTGTTGCCAGTTAAATCATATTGACTGCAATTACTGATACTCCCAGCAACTTTCAGTTGTCACATAGTTTGTTCTGGTGAGCCCTGGGGAGAGACCATTGTAGAATGTTTTATGAACAAACAACACTATTTGACATAAGAGAGGTTTGGAAACTAATCATCAAATGGCAAGTTTTCCATGCCAAAACTTTGGAATCAGTCAGGCTCTAGCAGATATCCCTCTGGGCTGCAAAGATCCATTTCTTCTGTCTCCCAATTCCCATGACCTAATTACTGGGAATATTACAAACTTGCTGCCAGGCAACTCTGAACACTGCTTTCTGTCTTAAACAATAACAAATATATGGCCCTTAGTAGAGCTGTATGAAGAGAGGAATGAGAAGGTCACAAAATGGAGGGAAAAATAAAGATTCAAACAATATAGTTTGTACCGCTACCAGAGATAAATTTTTTCAGGTCAAAGGGGAGTAGGTGGCAGATAAAACTTGAAGGATCTCAGTTTGAGAATGGGATTTGGGCACCAGTTGCCTTTCCTCAAGTGGGGAAGAAAAAGAGAATTTTATCATTTTCATTATTAGAACTGAAATCTCAGTGAATATTATATATAATTCTGTTTCAAATTCTTTAATGAGATTAAATGAAGAAGCATGAAGAGAAAACATTGAGAAAATATTAAGTAAAAAAAATAATTCCAGAATTAGATTGTATTTTTATCTGAAAACAGAGACGCTTTAACACAGGTGTGTAGGCATATATA
Source organism: Dicrurus megarhynchus (assembly GCA_013399195.1). Taxonomy (NCBI): domain Eukaryota; kingdom Metazoa; phylum Chordata; class Aves; order Passeriformes; family Dicruridae; genus Dicrurus; species Dicrurus megarhynchus. The sequence goes on along the minus strand of VXAD01013230.1, from coordinate 238,064 downwards.
ACTACTTATGTTTAAACCATATTGCAGAAATAAACAGAAATACAATTGGCAGGTTAACATTGTTGGAAAAAGGACTTAACAGATGTAGCATTTAAATGTGAACCTAGCACAGATGGATTCCCATTTCTTAAAATTCCACATGCATTCTGTTTTTTGGGTAAGAAAATTGTAAGATACATGACATGAACTGCCAGATAATACTTCTATCCTTCATGGACATGGAATCCCTTGGCATTTTTGCTACATGAGATCTTTACTGTTATTTGGTTAAAAACATTTTTGCTGAGTAGAGACAATGAATATAATTCAAATTATCAGACGATATAAAATTTTTAAGGTGCTCTATAAAAGAGTCACATAGCACACCTACAGTAATTCCATACATGCAGTAGTGCAGTTCCTTTAAGGAACTTCTTTGTAAGGTACATGTTTAATCTAATATTACACTGTGATGGGTGGATACTGCCAAGGGCACAGTCTTGAAAATTAAGTCAATGTTTTTGGATATTTCCCTTCTATCCTACTATGTTGGAACAAAATTACTTTTGAAACTTCACAATTGAAAAGCAGGGAAAAAGAAGAAAAGGAAAAAGACAAAAGAACAACCTCTGGAGTTTGCCAACATTTGCTTGTAAAGTTATAAATTAATGATGTCACAGATGCATATACACAGTCAAGCAGTGAAAGGAATTTATTGACCATTGCTACCGATCTATTTACAAAATGAATTCCAGCCATCACTTCCTTAATGTGATACGCAATGAGGCACAAAAGAAAAGTTATGCATCTCAAGAGCCACCACATTTAATGAAATCTCTATGAGTGTTATGATATTCATATTTTCCTTAATTTCTTCACATTGTTATTTTCTCACTCATGCACAAAAATAATCCAGTCCAGCTCCTATAACATTCAACAATTATACCGAAATAGCACTTCTGAAGTTCTTAACCTTGATTTGCCCTGCAACAGGATTTAACACCTGGATCATACATGATTTTTCTCACTGAATATTAGTAATCAATTTGAACTAAATGATATTTTTCTGCAGTGCAGCTCTACAGGACCACCACCACAACACTTTACCTCATTCTGCCCATCCCAATGATTCCACTTCTCCTTGATAATTCTAGCCTCTACTCTTGTTCCCAATATCATGATTTTTTAAAAATTTCTAAAATCTTTTGACTAAATTGCATCATCTTCCTGTTTTGCAGTCATTCTTTCTTCTTTTGTGTACCCATGCCTCTCTAGCACTAATTCTTCACTCTGTTTACTATTTCTAATGTCTTAAGTTCATTTTATCCCCTTTCATCCTAGTCTGTCAATGACCTTATTATTGTGACAGCTTTGACCTTAATGTGTCAACTTCTTGGTGGTCCTATCTTTTTTTTGTTCTTTTTCTTTGGTCGGTGTTTTTTTTGTGGTGTTGTATAATTTCTTTTTTTCCATTTGTGAACTCTCCCTGTTACTGTCACTTTACCACTTATGCTACCATCTTTGCCTTATCTCAGATTTTTCATATCATGTCCTTTCCCAGTCAAAAAAAAATTTCTTGGATGCATGAGGGCAACATCTGCTTTTGAAATTCTTGGAATAGATCTTTTTTCTGGAGGACACATTGCACCTTCTGTAGATTCTCTTGAATCTTCTATCTGGAGTCTTTCATCTGAAAAAAATTTCAGATGGTCCACAAAGACAGGATGATTAGTGTATCAGTAGTGATTCTAATTTAGGAGATTATAGATAATGATAGTTTATCTAAATTTAAAATGTGTTGGTCTGATTTTCAACAGCCAAATGTTAAATGTCACTTGATAAGGAACTAGAAAGTGTTTATGATGTCTTTTCGAGTTTCTTTACTCCTGTGTTGTCTGGTTTCAGGCAAATAACTAGATATGATTATAAATGAGGCATATATGGCAAGTAATATAGAAAAATAGGATGACTCTAATCCAGCCTTTTCCCTGATAATAGCCAAAAGCAGACACAGAGAAGAAAACACAAGACTATAAAAATATGTAGCAATACTTCCCCTGGATACTTTCTTAGTCTCACTGGATCACAGATTTCTGAGCTGGAAATGTTGTATGCATATTTAAACACTTTCTCTTATCCATCACCATCTGAAGCTAAAAGCTTTTGAATCCACACATGATTCTTGATACAAGTTCTATTATTCAATGTTTTATAAAGAATGGCTGCTTTTTATTTGTTTTTGTATGCAAATTATAAAGAGGAATATACTGATATCAGAAGGAATTATTTTTATGGTGTTGCTTGTAGAAGTGAGTACCCTCTCATTTTTAGATAGGTTTGGATCCGATAACTGACTTCAAAGATTTGCCATCATTGTTTCAGTACAGTGAAACATTAGGTCCTAAACAGAATCACAAATAAGGAGAAAGGTTTTATGGAACCTTTATGGGTCAATGACATATTTATTAAAAGCAAATATTGAAAAATTTAAAAGATTAGACAAATAACCTTCATGGATGGTATCAATGATACACAATGTTAATGATTCATATGAGTCCTAGATATAGTACAGAAATACTTCAAGACAAGTGGAATTTCCCTATTTCCAATCTATGATAGACATATTACTGCGTAATTAATCTTTATTTAATAAAGTCAATAATTCATTTATGTTCTTTCATTCTGGTCCTGTTTTCAACAAGAACAAACACTTCAAAAAAAGGAACATAGTCAACATGCACTACTTACTGTGTAAGTTGTTACATTCACATTTATAGGTTCTGAGTTTAGGTGGTGTCATGGTACTAAGACATGTCCTAGAACACCAGCAGTATGAAAACTATTACCTTGACACCAACTTCCCAGAAGGTAAATGACAGGTTAAATGGTTCTGTCTAAACTTGGAAAGCATAAGCAAGACTGCTAACTTTTAAATGTATCTTTTTACTTAAAAAATAGCTACAGCATGCAAACTCAGTATTGCCACTGGTAATAAGAGTTTTTACTAACTTTGCAAAGCCTCAGCCTGGGCTGTGAGGCTTGCCTTTTCTGGACTCCATCTTGACTTGCGTGGAGCTTTGTTATAATCAGTTAAGCTGAAAGAGCAATTACCTAATGACCAAGTGGATATTAATTTATTTTTGTTTACTTTGGCTTTACATGAGTCTGTGTTACAACTTTGTTAACAAATTCTACATAGATAGGAACATAGTTATTCTGTGGAGAAGGTGTGATCCATGGCCCTATAATAATCATGAAGCATCTAAGAGTACAGGACTGGGGTGACAGCAGAGGCCTTTAGAGTATGGACACAATATCATATTTTACCTATTAACGATATCAACAGCTCCTCTGTTAATAATACAAACTTAGAAGCTGAGCAAAACAGATTTTAGTGGTAACAGAAAGAAGAAAGTGTATCCAACATATGCATAGGACACCATTTATGCCAAAGTCATATGTAACACAGAGAGAAGAGTAAAGAAAGAGCGAAGGATAAAGTCTGTTTGAAAACAGATGAAAATGGTCCGAAGTAGACCCTAGAGCGAGGACAAAAACTGTCACTTTCAAGAATGTGTTTTTCCTGACAAAAAGGAGGAAGACAACCCCTTAATTAACATCCCATTTCTTGGATGCTGAGAGAATGCCAACAACTTATCATGACACCTCAGAACCCATGATAAAAGAATTGGCTTGGGGTCTCTGAGAATATTGGGAATGGCCATGAAAATATCCTTCCTCTGGTGGATTTGGCTGCTGAGGCTCATGGGCAACTTAGAGATGGTGCAGTGGTGTCTTTGAAAGAACAGTCTAACAGAGGAGTCAGAGGAGGCTCCCAGACAACCAGCAGGGGGACTCTGGCTGGTCTTCTGTCTGTGGGGAACTGCTTTTGTTTGAGATTAATCCTGGGCCCTTAACAGCATGACTGGGTCACTTATCTTGTTTATCCAGACAGGGACCCTGAGCTACAGGCTGAAGTCCTGGCTTGACCTCATCCCTGCCGTGGCACCAACAACCTGGTGCAGTCACTGGGCTGTATCTGACCCTGGTCATTGTCTCTGAACCTGGCAAATAAGAAAAAAGTTTAGCTTTCATATGGGTTTGGTGGGTTTGGTTTGTTTTGTTTTTTTCTTAAGGTATAACAGCTGCTAACTGTAGCTTTGCTAATGCAGTAATCACGCAAGGGCAAGGGCGCCGCACACACGGTGGAAAAGGTGCAAAGCCCTTATTGCGCATAAGAAATTCCCTTAAATACCAGTACCTAACAGGATATCACATCATATAAACAGGAAAGATGCTCACCTCTGTGTCCCCCAATCACCTGGGGTAGTGCACAGACATTGCCTATTACAGTAATAGGTAAACAATACCCTACAAGGTCACAAACTATAATTATCACCTCTCATAGGTCCAACACTGTCCAGAAACCCACAATCCTCACTCAGCCCATCCCCAGTCACCTGGATGCTTTCCCAGGGTCACCTCCAGGTCTGAGAAAGAGGCTCTCTCTCCGGCCTTCAGGGCCTATCTCTTTTCCAGCACATAGTGCACCCCAACTGCTAATGAGGTTTCTTTTGTACTAATTAGAAAATTTGGACTGTGAGTGTGTGTACCACTGTAAATGAACTAACAGTAATAGCCATTTGAGTTTTGTTCACGCTATTAAAATTTGACTATTTTTTTTTCACTTATAGAGGATTTTCACTTATAGAGGATTTTCACTTTCTGCCTATAGTTGTCCTAGAATTACCAGACTCCTAGTTCGTTCAAACACCAGCTGTTCAGAGGTTTTCAGGGGTAACACTTGTCGTCATGAGACTACTTCTCATCAAGTGTCTTTGATATTGACAAAACGTATTTACATTGTAATACAATAATAATGTCGCAGACTTTTAAGTAAACCTAGTTCTACCTGACTTACCACTTACCACTAGTTCTACTTAGTTCTACCTGACTTACCACTTACTGAAGCCACACTCTTTCTTCTACTGTCTTATTCCTGATTTTTTCATGTCTAAAGCAAAGAACTTGAGTATTCATTTAAGAAGAAAGTCGTATCCTAAATTACTGCTTATTTGTTTTTCCCTTTAACTGCAAAGAAGATCATGATTCAGAGGCTGCATATTAGCTTTGCCAATGCTTACTCTTTTCAGCTTTATAAGTGATGTCTTTCACAGTACTTCTAAAGAAACTCTCATACAAGAACCATTTGCCATGGTTTCTAAATCTCAAAACAATGCTCATTTTGCCAGATTTCTCCTATTACTACACACATTGCTTTACTGAACTTCTGTTACCTTGATTATGTACTTATGAAATCTTTAGTAAAACAAAGGTATATTTAACCATTCGCAATATAATTAAAATAATCATGTAATTTGTTATTGTATGACACACGTCCCCCTCATAGTCTTGCTGTTCGCAGTCATGAAATATAAACACAGACACAGCTAATACTTAGCTATAAATTTTCAGGTGATTTTAAGAAAAATCCGTATTAAGAAAGGAACCCAGCTGAAATGACAGTTTTCATCTATAGCAATCTCTTTAAGTACATACTTTGACTTTGCCAGTTGCATACTGGCTGTTATTTTTCATTAGTTGATATGAGGAATTCTTAGTCCCCCTATTTAGTCACTTAGCCTTCTTACTCAAGCGAATCCCATTTCTTCCAATCAGTCCTCAATCCCCAAGATATGTATGCACCATAGTCATAAAAACAATTACATTTATTTTTCATTTCAGAATAGCTTTAAAATTGCAGAACTTGTATCTAGAAATAAGTTATTTAAATTTAAAGGGCATAATTGTTTTTTCATCATTTCACTGTTTTTTTATTTTATAGAAATGCAAAGAAAAATTTCCTGTTGTTGTTTAGAGGACACCCTTCTAGAAATACAGTTTCCCTAGCTAAAAATATGTGGGGAAAGCACAACCAAGATATTCATTATGAGTACATCTCCCCCTGCTGCAAATCAAACCGTAAGATCATTTTTTCTGTAGATGCCAGTTAAACTTAATGAACTGCATAAATTAATAAGGAAATGTTGTTGTGAAATTAAGTAGCATCATACATTTAGAAAACAATACTATATTGTTTCAATTGCAAATGAAATATGTTTTTCCTGTTCTTTACTTTATTGCAAATAAATGTATTTAGAAATAAATATTTTATAAAAAAAGAATTTCCAGTCTACTTATTAAAAATATGATTGCATAGTTTTGCAAAAAACACTGTCTTATCTTCCCAGTTCCCTGCCAGATACAAGTGGAGAAAACAGAGAGGCAAACACGAAAGCAAAGAGGGATGGCAATAAAAAACTTCCCGCAACTTCTGTACCAGCTTTCCTGAGTGGGCAATGGATTTTCATACAAAGCATTCCAAGAAGAAGCTGTATAGGGTAAGAGATATACAGCAAAACTCCAGCATTGCACTTATGATACTTGGGCCTCCACTTATTCATTAGCATGAAAAATGACATTTTCTCCACATTGCCAAAATGTATGAATAAGCAAAGGTAGGGTGTAAGGTAATATCTATTTAGTGAAATCACTGCCACATGAGTTCAACTATTTTTGATTGATGTCATCAGATATTTTTATTATTGTCAGCCTTTATAATCTCTCCTTTTGGGCTATTTTCCTAACTCTAATTCCAGCTCTGAATTATCTACCCAACTTTTAACATTTATTGAAAGATCACTTTGTATAGTATTTAGTGTCTATGGATAAGAATGGTCATAGAAGCAGTTTCTAAAGATGTTATTTAAAATCCATTTGGCAAGGTGGTATAAAGCAAAGAGAAAAGGTAACACCTTTTCCAAGATCTTAAATGGGTGAGCACCTGAGAGCGATGTCAGCTCACTCTGAAATAGTTGCTGGTCTATTACTTTGCTGCTTGAAACTCTTACAGATGTACAGCCTCTCACAGGTATAACAACTGTGTACAATCTAAATGATGCTAACCTAAGTTATCTGTTGCAAATTCTTCAGTGCTTGTGTTATCTGCATAAAATATCCATTGATTTATTTTGATTATGAAGAGGATGAACAAACAAGAAGGAACCAGAAAAGACTCTATTTAAAACAATATATTTTCTCCCTTGGTCAGACTTAGGACCAATATTTCATGAGGGCATTCTTCCTCTGAAAGGACATTGTTGCCACGTGTTTTCTTGGTGATGTGTGTACTATGGCAATATCAATGAAAGCACTAGAAACGTTATATTATATCTTATGCAACAAATAAATACAAGCTACAGAAACTGGAAATCTCTTGTAGTGCTAGGTCTACTTTTGGTATGTATTTTATATATATTTATGTATAAAAACATATAAACATACAATGCATATATATTTTTTTAAAAAATATTTATATATTAAAGTCATTATGAGTTTTCTCTAAACATGTTCTCACACTTAGCAGTGGAATTTGGGTGGGACTACTTCGCTACACAGAGTGAAAAAATGTAAAGACCTTGATAGTTTATGGGCTATATGCTAGAAAAGGGCTATAAAACTACACAGAACTTTACTCACAAAGTTGAATATTGTGTGATGCAATGTTTGTATTTAGAACAAAGCATTCGCTCAACTGTATAGTCTGCAGCAGAGGTCTTCAGGTAAAAAAAAGGCACATAAAAGAAAGATGGTCTTGTCTTGCATTCATATTGTATAATCTGGGAAAAAAAACCCAAAACCAGTTAAAATCTACCCCCTTTTGGCTTGGAAAAAGGAAACAAAAAGACTTCAGCTAAAGTTTTCTTGAATGTATAAAGACAGTTTTCATATCTCCATTGGCCCAGGAGATCCAAGGAGATTTAGAGCTCACAGGTAAACTTGAGACCTTTAGATACAATTGTCTGCACTGGAAATTATATTCTCTCATGATTTATTTTTCTTGTAGAAGCATTTAGAAGCTCATGTAGAGATGAGTTGTACTGTGATTGTTACTCTCTAAGTATATAGAAAGAGGAAGCCTTAATTAAAAAAAATAAATACAGATGGGTCTGACAAATGAAAAATTTATTACATCAATGATACAAATTAGGAGCTTAATCAGAGAGGATAAAGAAGGAACCCAAGAGCTTGAAGAATATGCATAATAGAACTAGAAAGATAATCCAATATTTTCTTAATATCAGTTTCCGCTAATTCACAAAACCTTTAGAAGATAATGATTAGGCTACATATTTGAGACATTTTTGGTTTATGGTTATAGGTTTATGTGACTGAAATGTGAAGAACTTCCATGATATGACATAGATTACATAGTACTGCTTTATATCAACATGTATTGTTTGATTTTGAGTCTTTACCCTCTTTACACAACAAAATTAAAAGACCACAACCTTTTAATTACCCTGAAAATTTACAGCTTCCAGCAAGATGTACCTTTGCCAATTACATTAAGACTATTTAATTATTTAATTACTTTCAGCTGGAAATATTGTCAAGAAAAATATATGAAGCTGTGAGTAGACAGAGAGCTAACATTTCATTATCTCATGAAATATAGAAGAATTCTTTTTCTTTCAGGGTTTCCTAGTCTGGAATACTAGTCCTTGGATTTTTTATCTGGCAAATATTAAAAAAAAATGCTTTAATTTGCCTCCTATTGCAAGTTCATGAAATGATCATAGATGAAAGGTATTGCTTTGTTTTTGCCAATGTTTACAAATTGAACAGTATGTACTTTTCCTTACACAGGAAAGAACAAATAAAGGTAATTTTTAATCACATAATTGTGCTGTCATTTGCTTCCCTGTATTTATATAACTATTATATCATTATTCATGTCATGGTCTTAGGTTCAGAAGGAAGCAAATAAGCATGAAAATCACAGCAACATGTTTTGACTCACTGTTTTTAGGAAGAGTACATTTTGTTTTATTTGATCATGTGTAACAAATGTGTGGTTGGGTAGGCTTACTGATTATGTTGAATTTACAGGAAATGTGTTTACCTCCAACTCTCCTCTAATGAGCAAGAAACTGGACTTTCTACTACACTCCAGAGTTTGGCCAGTGCTACCTAACTAGAAAAAAAACCAATTGCTATACTTCAGCAACAGACTTTCAATAATGCAATGTAAAAGTCATCGTTTACTGTGGTATTAGTGGGTGACATTTTAGAATGTTATGGTGTGAGTATTATGGTGTGAGTATTCTGCAACATAACATATTCTTATATTTTTTTTAATTGTAAAAATTTTGCCCTTTCAATGGTCTCAGTGAAATCTCAAAGCAAGAGAGTGGGGTAAAAGTAAATTTACTTCCTGAAGTTTAGATGCTGAAGATCCAAAAAAAAAAAAATCCACCCAGTAAATGGGGCTGTATTCTCAGTCTCTCCAAAATGGTGTCAAAACGCTTGCCATTTCAAAGAAAATGGCCCAATTCCATTAACAAGGAAATATCCTAATTCACAAATATACACAGTGGGTAATGTGTTAATATCACCATTATCAGCTGATAACACGGTGCAGTTAATGTAGCTCAGCATGAGTTGACTTTACCACAAACCATTGTTTCCTTTTAAAACAGCATGAGATCTTGAGAAAAACCTCTCAGCATCTCACTGTGGGACTTAATAAACATTAGTCACCACAGTGCCGAAACAGGGAGGAAAAAATGGTACTTTATATTTCTTCTGTTTCGTGCTGTTCTGTTCAACCTCACTTAATTAATAAGTTCCTTTAAGCGGTGTATCTGATCCTGGGCTCACTGACTCTTACATTATTATGATGGACAGTTTTCTTTGAAAAAAAGCCTGAAAATTCACCTCAGCAAGTATCAGAACTCTTTAAGTGATACAAGGTTGCATTTCACAAATACAAAACTACCAAATAGGACCATCTGCTTTGCACTTTAGTACTAAGATGTCAGTAAGAATGGATGAGAAGAGGAAATCCTTTTGGTGGAGGTGCATCTCTGACTCCACAGTGTCTTTATTCTGTGTTTGTATGTCCGAGTCATCCCTGGGTCAGATGTTCAAACAAACATCCTTGGTTGTTGTCCCATGTTTCCTTGAGACCTGGTTAAGTTCATATACTTGCAGTTGAGGTGTATTTTAAGACAAAAATAAATCTTTCTTGCTAAATAAACCCAAACAAGCTATTTGGTACAATGAATTTTCATTATATGGCAGAGCTGGAAAGAAAATGCAACTTCCAGTTGCATGTTAAAGATGGGTAAGTGACCCAGAATACAAATAAGGCTTGTTCCACAATCCACTAGACAATTGATTACACTGCAAAATAGGGCTGTGTTTGTGTAAATACTGGTTGTGGTCCAGATACATGTTTTCATCATATAAATCACTAGAAGCATAATGCTGTGCCTTCATTAACTTAATGGTTAACACGGAAGCATAAAATGAGGCATGTATTCTTAGTTTGTAACTGAGCTTTATTTTATCAGAAATTTGTTTAAGTTTATATTAGGATTTAATTCTACATACCATATTTCTTATTAGATGCAAGAGACCATGCAAAGATTCTGAAATTAATCTAGTGATGTATATCTATGCTGGCTGAATCTTCATTCTATTCCTTTATCATCCTACATCTATCTTCCTGTAGATTATTTCCCTTCTTATGAAATTGGTAGCTGTTTTTACCGTTGGTATAACTGAGCAGCAAGAAAGGATTTTCCTAAGTAGTTTACACCTCTTTGTCTTTTTTTAATTATTGGAAAGACTTTAAACAAACATTTTCCTTACACTATTCTGCCGGGGAAAATAAAAGGAGATATTGTACTTATTTGAAAATTACTTCATAAAAGAGTGGTGAAAACTTTTCAGCCTTTAAGATATGATAAGAACAATTAGTTGTCCTAAAATGAATCTACTCACTTTTGAAAGGAGGCAAAGTTCAAGACATTGCAGTTGCTTCTATATAGGGTTAGTTGCTTTAAGTAAGGATTGAAAGAAGAAAGTGTGTTCCTCTATCTCAACAGAATTTTCTAATGGGTTAATATTGCAAGATGTCTAGAGAATATCTATCAGCTTAAGATGAGAAGTTATTTCATTTGCAAATTGTGACCATCTGTGAACTCATAACAGTTCTAGGGATGTCTGTTCATCTATATATGTGCAAAGTAAGATGAGGGATATGGAAAACAAATGGACCTTAAAAATCACGCTCCAGTGCCTAAAGTAAAATTTAGGTAGATTTTTTTGATTGAGAGTTGAGGGGAAAAAATGGGTCTTTACCTAACTACTTGATCTTCTAACTTCTAAGATATACCAAAATAAAATGTTGCTCAAAAGCGACATTTTTTTTCACAAGGCTAAACTGTACTTTTCAGCAACAAACCCATGCATTTCACTTGAGTTCACAAACTAAGTATCAAATATTTTATGCTGACTTCATGGATCAGTTTTCAATTACCATTCAAACTGAGCTTATCCTGGCTAAACTATGGATATTAACAGCACCTGTATTCCTAAAAGAATATAACTTGGGAATCTAACTGGCATTTGCTTGTTTAATAAAGTTATTTTTCACAACTAGAAGTTTTGGTAAGCTGCAGAGATTGTCACTGTAGCTGCCTTCACACAGGGTAGAGGTGTTCATGGTGTACATGTTTACCTGGAGTCAGTTGTACCTCTGTGCCATCTCAGAAGGTCAGATGTTAGCCAGCTCTGGCAGAAATCCTGTGGGTGGGTTGACAGAACCCTTGAGCCTATATATGCATATCCTGATGATTTATGTGGTTTGTGGTCTGTTTGGGACTGTGATAAGTACAAGCATGATTTACCCTGGTTGAGACAGAGAAGAGGACTCTGAGCTGCATGACACTATGCAGCTGTTTCAGAATGTTCTGGCTAAAAGGATAATCATATATTCCTGGAAAACCTGGCAATAATGTTACTGAACATAGGAATGTGACAATCCCTCATCTCTTTTAGAAGTGTCCAATTCACATTTAATCATTGAACTTTTTATGTTTTTTTTTCCTGTAGTTACAAACTACACCTTATGTTCAAGAGGGTTTTTTGTTTTGTTTTCAGAATAAAAGCATTCAAAGAAAGGAATTCCTTTATGTGAATCTTTCCTTTATTCTACCCCAGCTTAAAATGGTGAAAATAAAGCAGAAAAGAAAACCAAACTGTTTCTGAATGATGAAAGCAATACCTATGACTTCATGTACTTTGTCACCTAGCCAGCTGTTCTGTCAAAGCCTTTTCCCTCCCCTTCCACAAGTCTTTCCATATTTCAGCAATATTCATCCTAGGCAAGAAACAGCAGCATCAATGCTAGTCTACAGTCAAATTCCAGATAATTATATGATGAGAATAGTCTGCCTTTGGATAGACAGCTAATCCTAAAAGAAAAATGCAAACAGATTTCTGCCCTCTCCCTTTCAGGGATGCCTAACTGGGTCTTTATATGCAAGTGGTTATTTTCTAGCAGCTTTTGTTGTAATTTTATTTGGTATTAGTTGAAATTAACCAGTTGGTTCAGAAAGTTATTAAAACAGATTAAATAAAATTCTTTAGTAAACAGGTTAAGAAAATACCTTCTGCTTTGCACAGGATGTCACACCCCTGTGAAGCTGGGAATGATTTTTACAGGTGATATGCATAAGAATAATAATTTTTGAGGATATGGGAAAACTATGAAAGATATTTAAGCATATTGGCAGCAGCAGATGACATTATAATAAAGATTAAAGCCATATCTGATTTTACAAAAAAAGTGAATTGTGAAATATTTTTCACAGTTGTCATTATTGTTGTTTTGAAATGCAAATATATCATGATTCATTACAGTAGTCTTTAGAATTAGGATTTTATTCAGCTGGAAAAAAATAAGATGTCTGAATTACTCTAGTAGGTCTAATCATTTACAGTTGCTATACGGCTGTATTAGTTTAATGTTTAATACAAGTTTTGAGAAAAATAAAAGCTCTAGACAGAATAAATTGCATTTCCTATCAGTGAAAAGAGTAACTTACAACAAAGTATAACTTATGGATGAACTACAGGTTAAAAATTGCTCCACTTCTCTATCAGATTATAAACTTTGGTTGTCATCTCAGGCACTGCAGGAGAACAGTTTTCTTTGCAAAGGGATGGGGGAGGAGAAGAATGTTCTCCAGCAGGAAAAGCCCACTGAAAAATGGAATTTGGGTCATATTACATACACAGAGATTTCTTAGTCCATTGTGCTGTGCATGTTATACATCACTTTCCTTATCAAGATTACTCTGCCATTTCACTCATGCATCTGTTTTCAACACTTGCAAACTCACCTTCAATAGTAAATTCTGGCAATGATCACTTGTCCTATGATTTCACTTCAGATGTACATTTATGGGACAAGCAGTTTCTCAAGGTGAGACAATGGACAGCATCTAACAGCATTCTTCTTATGCAGAAACACGGAGTTCAAAACCAAGACTAATAAGGTTACTTTTGAACCTCCATTTATAAAATGCTTTTGCTAGTAGGATATGTAGTAAGACCTGCAGCAAAAAAGGTTATATATAAACTACACAGTTTTTTCCAGCTTCTCAGAATTTTGATAATAATCTGTTTCTTTAGTTTTAGCAGAAGAATCTTATTTCATTCCCATTTTTGATTCTTCTTATAGTCTTTCACAGAAGAGTTATGTACCATAAACTAGAATTTTTCCCCAGATTTATAAAAGGTTTTGCTTACATTTTCCAGATAAATAAATATGAAAATATAAACCATAACATATAAGTCCAATCAAGAAGCATTTTAGGTTATTACTTGCTTTGCTAAGTGTGAGGATATCCCTCATGATGTGTTGAACACAAGTAGTTATGGCTGTCACCTAAGCAACTGCGACTCGATATGAGTGTGGTGTAACTGTGGCTCTTTGTTTTCTGTCCTGTCAATAGATTAGGATAGAGATATAATGTTAGCCTTTTAAAGTAATTAACATGAGCCATGGATATGCCCTAGAGGGATTGTTATTTTCCTTAATTATTTCTAAAATATCTTTTTTTTTCCACTATGGTTAAATAATAATTCAGAACCTTTCAACTTAAAATAGATTACCAACACAGATAGAACCTTAACTGAGGAGTAATGAATAACTTTTGAAAGAAAAGCAACAAAAATCTATATGGGCTAAGAAATACAAAGTACAAAAGACTCAAAGACTCTTTATTTTGCTTTGTCTTCAACTACTTTTTGATAGATCTTTAGACAATATCAAAACTGTGGAGAAAATACTATCCCAAGCCTATGGGTTATCTGAAGTTCTGCATCATTACAGTTCTATGAAATGAATGTGAAAGTTATACATTTAGGGATTTTTGCTGTCTATAATTGTATCAATGGAGAATGTGTGTTAATTGCACACAAAGGTCCTTAGAGCACTAGGATTAACTGATCAAGTAGAATAATGCTTCAGCTGAGACCTCTTTTCCCATATAGATCTACTACAGGTTATAAAAAATGTTACATGTAAAAATAAAATTACCACATATAGGAGAAACAGTATCGTGACCCATCAAGTTCATTAATGCACCACCAAGTTTTGTGTTACTGGATTTCTAAGATGTCAAGTTGGACTCCATGGTTTTCATCCTAAAATGTCTTGATCTGTCAGAACTACTGCACATAGATTGATCTGTGAATGTTGTGCATCATCTTGTTTGAACCAGATTTTAATTTTTTTTTTATTTGAAGGGAAAATAATCAGCTTTTCTTAAAACTGAGAGGAATCCAAAGAAAAAAAAATCAGCATAATTGCTTTTCTGCATGTTGGATAGTAGATACCTAGCCAAGTATTGATACTTCTGGTTGTACCACATTGAAAGTAACCTGCCACTATGATATTTTATTAAATATGTAACTTCTGATTAGATCTGTACATATAAAAAATGACATACAGGAAACTGTTTCTAAGTCAGGTCTCTTCAAGGACAAAGCCATTTAAGGTTTTATTACACAAATCCAGCAAGAAAATTTAACACATAGATGTTCTTCCTGAAATTATATACGTATTATCTATTCAGCTTGTTAAAAAATATATATTTCATAATTTTCTTTTATGATAATATGGTTAAGAAAATCTGCTAACCATTTAGTGATTATCTTTGATGATGGAAAGAGTTACTTCCTTCTTATGCTAAGTACTTGACTCGTTCCTAAATATTGAGCTATTTCCTGGCACCAATAAGTAGTAAGGCAGATTTTCATATAAGGACACACTACAGGGAAGTCTAAACTGCAGTGTACTAATTTTGAAGTAAGTACTATTGTGGCATGAAGGAAACGTTTTGTTTAGTAATTAGGTTCAAACTATAGAATTGTGTTGCCTTTCTTGCTTATATTTGCCCTAGCCATGACACAGGTACAATGAAAAGAACAGACTTGCAGGCTTTAAGCATTATTACAATAATCAGTAATGCTATTTGAAAATCTCACTACCTTCCTGATCACGCAGGAGTATAACATTATTTTCTGCAGTCTTTCTCCACCATGTTATAGATCATCAGAAATGAAAAAACCTGACACTTTCAATGCACGTCTTTCCAAATTCCTCTTCATATTTATATGTTCCCTCTCTCTTTCTACATTAGTTGAACTGTGTCTGCAGAGTTAACTCCTCTTCCAGAAGTTTTCTACATTGTAATCTTACTTGTCCATTCTATTTCACCATGACTTCTTGTCTTACGTTACCAATATCCCCTAAAAGAGTCATGGCGTTGCATTAAATATATTTTTCTTCATTTAACTACTTCTGGCATCTCACTTAGGGGTTGCCCAAAGTCTCTGAAAGCAATGGTAAAGGCTTCCATTGAACTTTAGTTTAGCTTTGTTATATCAATAAAAAGCTAATTTAAAAAAATATAACATGCTCCACTACCACATAAATGTACAATCTACTATGTAAATTTGCATTCAAAATATTATTTAAGAAATTTATTTTTAAAGTCAGTGCTGCTGTTATCACTAATGAAATACCATCTGCCAAGATGTAGCATATCTAATGAGTCCATTACACCACTTTCATCTATGCCTTCTCACAAGAAATTGCATTTTTTAATATATCATATATTCTGATTACATTGTTTATTAATCTCTATGTATGCTTGATGTACTTTCTAATAAATTTAAAGCTGATTTTATGCACTGCACTGCTTGGAATAGTAATAGTGCTTGGTCTTTTGTTTTAGTGTCAAGTATAAAGTAGATCAAAATTAATATGACCAACTCTGAAAAAATCCAGGGTAAATGATGAAAACAGGAGGCTATCCTTAGTTTCACACTCCTTGTCCAAACAATCTCATAATTTCCAGAAAATCCCACCTTTTAGTGTTCCGTCTTAGAACAAACTCAGTCTCAAGGCTGCTTTTAATATTGTTGTGCCTGAAAGACGTAATAATCAGGCTCTAATGACAAACGACATGTAAGTTAAAAGCAGACAAACCAAAATAATTCAGGAAATACCTGTCTATAAATGATGCCAATGAAATAAAGAAGTTGCTAGAAGCATTTTACCAGGATGGTTAGTAAGCCAAATATGTTTCAAGATTTTTATCAGCAGCCTCCATAACCAAAAACTTATCTACAGAAAACCATATTGTTAATTGATAAGAAAATGGTAACTACACAAATCATCCGAAATGGACTGGTTCTTTGATAAGTTAGGTCTGGTAAAGCAAATGTAGCCAGAAGAAAAGTAAAGCAAAGCAAAGCAGTCATTCTGCATCACTTACTAAAAAAGGAGTGAATCTTTGATGAATATTTGTGATTTAATAAAATGGTTTTTATTTGAATAAAATACCTCTCTCTTGAAATGAGGAATTGATATGAGTTTGCTTAAGAATATTAGTTTTTATGGATAAACAAAGAGCAGAACTCCATCTACCTCTCTTTTCCCTTGTAATCTTAGAAAACAACAAATTTTGGCATATGCCTTCAGACCTCAGTGGAGACGGCCTGTGTCTCTAGTGTACACTAAAAGGGAAATTTAAAAGATTTCTTTGCCCTAACCTGGAAGTAATTTCTTATTTTCAGTAATTGTCTGTTTTCCCTTTTTGTTTGAAGTACACGCTTGCTTTTGCAAAAAAATATTGTATTCTACATGTTAATACTCATGGAGAACAAAATATATGATTATTATAAGTAGGTAAGTTAATTGTTTTGCTTTTCTCTCCAGGTGTCTAAATGTTTATGGCTGTTGTATATTTATATTTATAGTTGTATGTGCCACTGTGTCTTCAGAGGTAACACACAAACTGTGAACGTGTTTTTGAATAGGGTAATGCCATGTGAAATCTTATGATCCAGAAATACTTCCCTGAGACCATTTTCCTGCCTTTTGACAGTTTTAATTTAGAGAGGTGAGAACGCTTAAATAAAAACTACCTTCTGACCTCTAGTATTAAGTTGAATTTCTTCTTATATGCTTGTGTTTCATTCAGTTAATTGTTTTCTGCTAACATGAGTGAGATCAAATTACTTTCACATTCCCCAAAATAAAATGTCTGCACATAAAAGAGAACTTGCATTGTGGATGAAAGGTCTGTTAAATTTCCATAGAGCTACAAAGCTCAGCAGAAACTATTCACTGAGTTTGCAGAAAAAGAAAAATCATTCCTACAGTTGCAATTTTCTGAAGTAAAAACTTCCCAGCAAATAGTGAGAACCGAGCCTGCAGCAGCAAACAAGCAGATTGCTAAACTTTTAACCATGTTATTTAATAAATCTGTTAAAGCAACTTGTTACTTCAGACAGCTGCTTATGTGGAGTAGGACTGCATATATGGATGAAATCACACAGTTCACACAACCTAAAATCTCCTCAGTTCACCCTACCTAAAATCTCCTGAATGTAGTAAAATGACTGAGTTATGTAGCACTTTCACTTCTCTAGGAAGCTATATTTATCAAAGCAGTTCAGCTTTAGTAACTGAGAAAGCAGTGTGGTCTAAGATAGTGTCACTACAATTCTGATACTTGGAACCACCTTACTATCTCATATGCTCACTACCTCTCCTCAGAGATACTCGTTTATTCTTATCTGACACGTCAGACTAGGTGAAGGGTAGATTGATAAACTTCAGGAAGGACTATTTATCTTATAAGACAGTACTGCCACAGTACTATCCTGAAGCTTAATAAAACCTTATTGTTCCTCATTTATCCCAGAGTTGCTACTATATCCTCTTTCACACATTATTTATTAGCTTCACCAAATGAGTATTTTTACTCTTCTTTTGCATGATAGACTATCCATTCTCCTGGGCACCTTATTAATTTTCATAGCTCACGGTATCTAGTTCGAGTTTGTCTGTCTCAAACATGTAAAAATATCTGGCCAACGTTCCAAGCCCCTGTCTGTTACAACTTCTCATTTGAGCAGATCCAGATGCTTCAGGTGCTTTCGGTTTTCAAAAAAACCCCAGACAACTACAGGTTTTCCTTCTTTCTTCTGTATGTGCTGGGCTGGAAAGAAAATGCAGCAGAATTAGAAACTGTATTAAGCAATCAAGAAACACAACACACATTCAACATCAAAACAGTCGTTGTTTATTACCTTTATTTTGAGAAAGAAAAAATAATAAAAATAATAATGGTCTTATGGAGTGATTCACCACATAATTTGCAGGTCAAATGTCCAACCAGGAAAAACTATAAGAAAAAAGAAAATCTAGTGCTATCTGTAGCTGTTAAAAAAGATAGATACACAAATATGAACTACCGGTAGGGTTGCATCTCTGTGGTGTGCTTCAGTGGGCAGATGATACCTATAAATACATACTTACAGAGAAAAAGTGTTTTTCCATATAACATCATGGAGGAAAGAAGCACCGGGCTTTTTTTTTTGTTTTGTTTTATTCTGTGATTGTTTATAGAATTTACCTAATTAAATTTTACTAAAGCATCAGCTTATCAAGTCTTGGTATTGTAAATTATGCTGTCTGTACTTTAGTTTCATTTTCGTTGATAGTCCATTTACATGACCTATAGCTGCTAACAACTCCTGTATTTCCATTTGTATTTCTACAGTAACACTATCTGTACCTCTTTTTGCAAGGTGCTTTGTGATAGTCCTTTACAATTCTCCTGGCAGCTATAGCTCCCCATGTGACAGGCACAACATGTTCTGCAGGTCTGACTGGCTTCTATTCATATTTGGGTCTAAACAATTGAGAAGCCAATCACTTATTCAGGGAAGAGGGGTCATGTTTTACATTTCAGAATGTCTAAATGAACATGCTGGGAATGTTTTATGAATGAAACAGTCATATTTATTTTTAGAAACACACTGATTTAATATATTAAATACTGTTTTTAAAAAGTCTATTATTTTAAGGATGGAGGAAGTAAAAATAATTTAAAAATATCTGTTGAGCGTTCATTTTTCTCATGGGCTTGCAACACAGGGAACTTTTGGTTCTAAAAGAGTCTTTTGATGTGAATTTTCCTTAGATTAATTCAAACTAGTTTTTTTCATCCTTTGCAATGAATATGCTAATAGAATTTACTGAATACAGCTCTTTTTGTAAGTTTCTGCATTTTTCCTTTACTGTAAGCTGTAAATCAATAGTAACTGATTCCTGGGGCCAAATATGTTGACAGCAGCTTAATCAACTTGTGTCCATGTTACTTTCAATGTCACCTCTAGCCACAAGGCAGTAAATTCTTTCAGAGCATTTTTCTTTGAACTGTTCTGCTATATTTTCTTTTTGTTTGTTTTAGAACATAATTCTGGCCCTTTCCCTCACAAAGTATGTTTAGTCAGCAGTTTTAGAGAGTGCCTCTTTCCTCCCAGCCCTACTTGTCTTTATGTATTTCCTTTATACTTTTCCTCCTAAGAATTTGTACAAGTCCTTTTCGGCAAGATTAGTATGCTTGATATTAACAGACATTTTATGCTTGCAAAAACTGTCCTGAGACTGAGGTAAAGTACTCCCTGTTTGTGCTATATGTGTCTATCTGTGTCAGATATCTGGTTAAACTCCAGTCACGATTTCTCAAAAATACAACATGAAGTAAATTTTGTAAAGTCATCAACTGGAAATATTACTTTGGAGAAGGAGTTATGAAAGAAGAGAAATAAATAAATAGGAATATTCTGTATTCACAAAGATAAACATCTAGTAAGTCTTTCCTTTGTTAAGTCATCTTGTTATGTGTAATGAATAGTCTAGAAATATTTTGTGTATCACCAGGTCATCAACAGCATCTTCTGAACATCCTAATTTGAAAGCCTAACTGTAACAGGTTGATGAACACAATTACTAAAAAATATATTTCCCTAGCAAAATACTTTAATCAGTCCCCTGAACAACTGGAGGTAACAAGGAAAATGTCCCATCAATTCCTCAGCAGACAGGAGTGCCACTATCTTAAATCTGTAAGATTATTTATTAGTCTAATTGCAGAATATGAAAGTGATACAATTATAATGGTTTCATAAAGCCCTACATGTATCTGTGGCAGCCAGGAGTCAGCCTTATGGTCACTTTGTTAGGTTTAGTCCCTAAAACTCACTACAAAAATATGGGTTTTTTTCTCTGGCAATTCAACAGAAGTGTCTGTCTTGGAAAGGAACTCGTAAGCAGAAGCCATTCATTCATCAAATAGTAAAGTCTACCTTTGACATTATTGTTAAAGAAGATCCATAGTATGTGGCTTAGCCTCTTTTTTTTTCTTTAAACCTTTCTTTTTAAAACAAAACTAAATCCTTGTCACAGGTGGCACAAAGTAAAAAACCTGTAGTGAATATGGGTACTAGGTTAGTTTCAGAATTTATAAGACAATAAATTCTGAAACTAGGCTATTCTACTAGGCTGTTCACCTTCCTAGATGAGATCTAGACTTATGTTCCCTAGATCTAGCCTTCTCTTCCCCAAGTGAAGATATTGTTTTCAGTCAGGCAAAAACTCATGTTGGCTTCTGTTGGGGCAACTGTTGGAATTTACTAGTCCCAGGTGTTACTGTTTAAGCTCTGGGATATATCCAGCCAAATCTCTCTGCACAGATCTTCCACTACTTCCTAGAACCCTTCTTCAAATGAGTCTTAACCTCCTTTCCCTAACTTTAAGGTTAGAGTTTTCTCTGTCTAAATAGTGTATGTGCAGAACCTGTGAACAGCGTTCTAATTGATAATTTTGTCTTATTTTTTGTTATTTGGAGGATTCAGGACTTTTTTCTTTAACTCACATTTTACTCAAAATATATAGCCAGCCTAAACAAATAGTAGCTAGCAAGCAGGCTTCTGCTTGGGAAATCAGAAGTTCAATTTTGAACATTTACACACACAATTACCCCATCCTTGTCAGTGTTCACAATTTGAGTTACTTTTTTGCCCACTGCAACCTCCAAGCAATTTGTTAATTTTGAATGTGAGGTTCAGGTGTATGCAGTTACTAAATTCACTTAACATTTAGACAGATATAATTTTCTGATTTGACTTAAAGTGTCAAAAATTAAGAATCTGTTTTAAGTGGTAACCCGCTTCCTTTTGATCACTCCAGTTTACAATCCCAGCATGTAACCTGTGTCATCTTAAAATAGAAGCTGAAAGCAAACAAGTAAAATTAGTAGCTCAGGAATCAAGACCTTTTCCTGAAATGTGCCCTTTTGTCCAATTCGGTTTATTTATTTAAACCTGTTTCTTCCACACCTAGCCCAAGTACAGGAGCCATGTGTTCTCTGCCAGTGTTTCCTGAAGATTGCTTTAAAGATGTTTTTCTGACTAGATTTCAATTTCAATGCACTGAGAAAACAAATATTTCTCAAGGTTTATTTTTTAAAATATAGCTCCCCTGAATACGGGCTGGAAAAAAATGCTGCAATACACAGTAATTCTAGATATTGTCACACAGGTGCTGTATTTGGGAAGGCACAGAAGAATTGTGTGTATAGAAAATAATATGTAAACAAAAATATATTCTCTTGCATAAGGGAAAGTCAATTTCATTTTGCTCAAGGAGAAAGTCTTTGAGGTCAGAGCCTTTGCCTATTCTTTATGAAAGTTTTATCTTTTTAATCTTAAACCACAAGAAGTTACTGGCTTAATTTATTTAATTCAACCTGAAGAAGAGAAGGCTCAGGGGATCTCATCAATGTATACAAATGTCAGAAGGGAGGGTATAAAGTGCGGTGGGTGCTTGGCTACCAGAACCTAAAGCAGCTGCTCTCTTGCTACCCTTTTTTAATGGGACAGAGGAGGATGGAACAGCTCATGGATTGAGATGAAGACAATTTAAAAGGTAAAGCACATAGAAACAAATTTTAAAAATAATTTTGTTCACTACTTTCCACCAACACAAGACACCCATCCACTTCTTAGAAAATAAAGGCTTCAACACGAATAGCAGTTTCTTGGAAACACTAACAGCATAACCACAAAAGTCTCTGTACCCTCCCCTTTTCCCTCAACCTTTATGCTTATGTCGTAGGCTATTATGGCTATATATAGTGTGTGGAATACCACTTTGGTCAGTTTGGGTCAGCTGCCCCAGGTATGCCCCCTCCCAGCCTCTTTTCTATCCCCAGCCTACTAGCTTTTGTAGGAGAGAGAGGTTGAAGTGAAAGTCTTGATGCTGTCCATTTAAATATTCAGCAACAGACAAAACACTGGTATGTTATCAACACTGGTTTAGCCACAAATGCAAAAACCAGAACCATAGGGGCTGCCATGACAAAAGCTAACTGCATCCCAGCCAGACCCACCACAAGAATACAGGGACAGTGGTATCCAGTGACAGGACAGGAGAAAATGGTCAAAACATGAAATACAGGATCTTCTACCTGGACATAAAGAAATTATTTTTCAATGTTCGGGCATCTAAGCAAAACTACCAGCAGTCCTTGGAGATATTCAAAAGCTGGCTAGACATGTGTAAGAACCCAAAAACTTGCTCTATGGGTCTCTTAAAAGAGCTTACTGTTTGTTCACGTACTTTTAGTTAGATGCACTACAGAAACACCGACAAGGTATTCTCAAGAGGTCAAAACAATAAAAAACTTTACTGGCAACCTCAGAAAATCAGAAAACTTTGGCAAAAGCTCAAAGCAGCATTCAATCAACATAAAACATTCCACAAAGCACTAACTTAGGCCATTTCAAGTTAGAAAACTCCAAGCCCATCTGATTTTAAGTTACTCAAAACTCTGAGAAAAGGGAGTTAGAAGAAGAAAGAGAAAATATATAGAAAAGAACAAGTATAGCTACCAATCCTAGTCCTGGAGGTTTTCAGCTGATAGAAATTCCAAGAGGAGGTAAGGTCAAGACATATTCTTGCCTCATGTCATAGGTTAAATATCCTTTGGCTTTCCTGGGCCATTCTCCCACAAATGGGAGAATGGGACTTCCATTCATCTGGCCACTCTGGGGCTAGATTGGGGCTCCAAGGACAGGTGTGGAGCATTGTGGGTTGAGGGCCACTGCCAGGCTGGGATACAGGCCTGTGGGGTGGGGTGTGCAGAACAGGGCATCCCCTTACCAGGGCAAGGCCCTTACTGCCCCTTCCCCTCACTCATGCACCCAAAATGTTTTGAGCCAGCAATCCCTCCAGTCTCTCACAACATGTTCCTCAGAAACCTGCTCTGGTTGGCCCAGATTGAGCAAAGGAGTTGAACAAGATGACCTCTGGAGGTCCCTTCCAACCTCAAACTTTCTGTGATTCTGTCATAGTATATAAAGGTAACTTATGTGTAGTAGGCGCTTCATTAATATATGTAGAATCGTCAATACAGCATACCAAAAGGGAAAGTTAGTGTCTATAACATACCATTACTTTATGCAACTTTATCTTAATTTCAGGTAAAAAGATACAAGATACAGGCCAAAGAATTACAATGACCAATCAATTCATATAAACAATGTGACAGATGGGTACCTGACTGTATATCATAGAAGGGTGGAATGGAGTAAAAGAACTTTTGTGGGCTTGGTAGTATGTCAAGGTCACAATGGTAGATCTAATATTTTTATTTTTTTTCATAAAAAATTTCAACAGGTAATAACAACTCACCTGGAAATATATACGAAAACTTTATGGAGAGATTAAATAGGGTTTTCACCCTACAGTGGTGCACACATGGGATGCTTTCAGCTTGATTATATAGGATTTTCCCCAATGAAAGCAGAATGAACTCCTTTCTTACTAAAAGTACTGACTTGATACATTGGAAAGTAAAATCGTTCTATTATGAGGTGCACCCTATGAACAGTTATGGAAACACTATTACTGTAATTCTGTACTTATGTTCAAAAGAAACTATACTATATGTGAGCTGACATTATTATTAAAATCAAAGCAAAAAGTAATAAGCAAACAGAGTAGGCCTAGATGACACATCTTTCTATAAAGTGTGTTTTTCTTCTTTATTCTCTTTAAATACAAACCTACATTACTTTGTTTGGATAAAAGTCACAAAGTAAAATTGTCACATTAGTGTTTTAATTCCGAACCAGAGAGTGCTTTGGAGCAGGATGTCCATACCATCCCTTTTAATTTATTTTTGTGTTCACTGTGAATTAAACTTGAATCCTGCAGACTTAATTCCCTTTCAAATGAAACCAAACTCAAAGAAGTGCTCTAGAACTGAATTTAATGTACAGCAACTACTAAAGAGTTTTCGGTCCACGGCACTACAGTGGAAATATTCAGATTAAAGATGCCATAACACATATAATGCGATGTCTCCACAGCCTTTTAAAGGTAGATGATACCTTTCATATTTGAAAGCAAAGTTTTTTGCAGATCATGGGGTGAAACACAAAATGCTCCATAAGAGTGAAATTGGATTCTGAGAATAAAGTATGTAAACTTCACTTCTTGATTTCTGCTGAAATAGAGTTACAATTTTCTGCAGTGAATTTAATTGATAATAATCAAGCAGAGAAAATATGAAAATATTAAAATGGACCCTGCTAATTACAGCTCAGTATAATGAATAAGGGCTTCTCACTTCAGTAAAGGGCCTTTATTTTGACTATTCTACAGTACATGGAATCTCCACAGTATCTATGTAGGAGGAATGTAGTATCTATGTAGGAGGAACCATCTGGATGTTCAGCTATTCTAACATTTTTATTGATGTAAATATACATGCAACATAATGAAGTTGAAATAAAAAATATTGTTTGGCAGAATTTATGATAACATAATAAGGTGGTAGAAAAAATCAGGTTTTGAATAACTTATCATTACAAACTGTTGGGAACAGACAAATTTATTGGACGTAGGTCACGGCAAGTAATTAGCTACTTTTTAAACTGTAACTTCAGTTTTATGAGGATTCATTACTGTATTTTGTTAAATGTTTGTGCAGCTCAAGTTTCTTTGTGTTTGACCAGACAAAGACCTGATGATGTCCAAAAGTACCAGCACTTTGAAATTAAGGCTACTGTCTCTTTGTATTGTGTCCTCAGAAAACATCAAGCAGTTGTGAAAACAATGGGTAACCTCAATTTAATTCTGAAATTCTGTTACTTTCAGATACAGATATTGCAGTGAATGTCACCACAGGAGCAGAAGACAACTCCTTCTCCCGGGTGATTATTTTATAATGGAGATCATAATTTCTATCACTTTTTCATTACATCTTAACTGTTCTGTCTTGCTTGGCTGCATCCAAACACTTAATGAAAGTTGCAGCTGTTTTTGCATAAAAGAGCCTCACTACAAAGAGGGCTGGTTGCATGCTAGAGTTCTGTGTATTCCAGCCATTCAAAGACTGAATTCAAAGTCTTAAGACTAATCTAAAAGTGCAGCTATGGAGTGC
This sequence comes from Dicrurus megarhynchus, assembly GCA_013399195.1. Classification (NCBI taxonomy): domain Eukaryota; kingdom Metazoa; phylum Chordata; class Aves; order Passeriformes; family Dicruridae; genus Dicrurus; species Dicrurus megarhynchus. The sequence continues at coordinate 212,352 of VXAD01013230.1, read as the reverse complement.
TTCATTAGTCAATAGACAAACAACAATAACTTTTTTCTTTTTTTTCCCCCAAATTATTATGCACGTTAATAAACAAGCCATAGAAGGCCTGGGAATAAAAAAAAAGAAAGACATTCCTTTCTAAGTTTCTAGGCTTCCTGTTTTGAAGTATCTCATTGACATTGCATTTGATCTGAATTCACAACCAACTCACAATGACACCTGGATCAGAGTCTCCTTAACAGTTTTTACCTCAAAACATGTTATTCATAGCAAGTGAGACAAAGGAGAGAAAATGCACATAAGCCAAAGGAAAGAGAATGAGAGAAGACAAGATGAAAAGCCTTGAAAATTTGAAGGAAAGCTGTTTGAGTTTTTTTTTTCTAATTCTGCTGACTTGCTCAACGTAAAAATGTAACCCTAGGAGACAGTGCATCACAGCTGCAAGAACTAAGTGTTTGTTTGTTTATTAAGAATCATACTTATAATACCCCTATTAAGTAGGTTGTTTGCAAACATGTTAGCAAATACAGAGAAGTTGTGAAAATGTGATTTTTGAATCAGACCTACATTTGCATAAATCCCTAACGGATTGACAAAACTTCATTATGAAGTATTTCAACTGAAAAAAAAAAATGGAAACACAGCAAGTAGAAACCATATTTTGTTCCCAAAAATCAATATTACCTGATTTGTTCCTTTAACCATCATTCAAAAACTCCTATGTATAAGACAGTCTTATACAGTGATTCATATGCATGAATCTCTCCCTGATCCAGCAAACATTTCAGACTAATTTTCAGTACTCTTGAATTAACTTCCTAAATTCATAATTTATTAAATATTTTTTTGTTTTGGACTGATTTCAGGTGAGAAAGGATCCACATTATGTCCTCAACTGAAACTGAACTACAATTTTAGATAGCAATGTGTAGATATTTCTGCACAACTAATGCTGACAATACTTAGAGCAGTACACCTGCATGGGCAAACCAAGACCACCATCATATTATACTCTAGGGTGTGATTTAAGGGTGTTACAGTCTAGGGTGGTTTATTTTTTGACTTTAGACTGAAGAACTCTTTGGTATCTAAAAGTGGATGAGATAAATTCCTGCCATGGTAATTAATAGAATGGTATCTATGGCTATGTATTGTGTACATGTACTTCTAATTAAAGCAGTAGGGAGCACTATGAATCAATAGGAATTCAACTATTCCCTTGTTACTGGCAGGTGTACTAGGAGACTAATGACCCACTCCCCAGGCTTTTGTAAATAGGAAAGATTTTTTAACCATTCTAAACCTTTAATCCTGCCAGGAATTAATTTGAGGGAGAGCTCTGAGCCAAAGCCATATGATGAATGTTGTAATATTTTAAATAAAACATTTGAGTTTTGGTGTCTAGGATCATGCCTTGTCATGGTTTTTACTACTAATGGCTGTACTCATTAGGTCTTTTCCTTTCGCCTACACAAGCTCAGCAGTTAAAATTGTGGCTACTAAAATGATTGTAGTGACCTTCAACACAGGTATGGATCTTGCCACAGTTATTTTATCCTCCCACAAACCCTACAAGAATACTGTGTCTTTGTCCACAATGGACTAATTCTTAAATTGTTAAGTAGCCAATGAATCTTCAACTTTTAAATTGCAGCCTTTCCTATGGATGTATATAAAATATATCACCACCACCAAGAAATTCTTCAAGTTATTGATCTGCATCATTAATATCAGTAACTACTGTCTTTCTGGCTATCAAATACTAACACCCTTTATCAATCAAGAAATATAAGAAGTATTATACTAAATAGTAAAAGAAACAGTAGATACTATGTTATAGAATTTTGTCAAATATTCTGTTTTGGATAAAGCATAGTAATTATAAAGAAGCAATATTTAATGTGAATAAGTGTTTTACTCCGGTCTGCTTTCCCCTTTCTCCTCCAATTAAAATCTATTAATCCTACCTGTACTAAAAACCTGCTGAAACATAAAGAACTGCTGTGAAAACTCTAACATCCTTTCAATGACTATTGGAATTTCCTGCTATTTTTTTTTATTATTGCCAGGTAAGATCGATTTTTATCTCTTATGGGTTTTTCAGTTTCTCCAACAAACATATAATTTTTTATCATCTCATTAGAATGCTTGTTGATATTAAATATTAAATGTGAAAAGTTATTTTTGTTGCTTGATGGTGATTTTCATATCTTTTGATCATTTTGGTTCCCCTTTGCTTATTATCACAGGTTTGTAAGGCCCCAGTTATCTTTAATTCAATGCCTCACATACAGATCTCTTATTTCAGTATTTTTGGAACATGAAAAAGACAAGACACAAGAAAGAAAAATACATTAGCCTATGTTTCCACCTCTGTATGAGAAATAAAAAAAAGAAGGAAGAACAACACTTTGAAATATCTGTTTTCGGTAAGCATGTATTATCACCAAATAAATAAAAAGTCATAATTTTCAATGTGTTGTGGGGTTGGTTTAGTTTTTTGTTTGTTTTGGTTTTGGTAGTGGGTGGGTGTTTTTTTAATTTCTGAAAGAGAGGCTTTCCAGAAACTTTAATGTATTATATAAATATAATAGGTAAATACATAAATACAGACATTTTAATTGTGATACTTAATAGATTCAAAATAGTGCATTTATTATTTAACTATATTATTTATTATTTAACTATATTTAATTATTTAATTTTGTAAGTTTTAATTATATGCAGCTATTTCCATCTATCTCTCTATGGCTTTTCCCGAAATGCTGCAGGTTGCCTGAAGCTATTCCAATCTTCAGTGTAAGATTTTGACGTTTTTAGGATGTGCTTATTAGACATTCAGGTGAGAGACTGCATTGTAACACATTCTGTCAGTCTCAGAAGTATTTTATGAACACTGTTGTTATGTATCTTCTCTTTGCAGAATAAAAATTACCAAACTTGATAAGCCTACTAAAGACTTAAGCTGCATCTGAAAGAAAGAATTGAAAAAGAATTAAATCTTTCAGAGGTCAATAAACCAACATTTATATGCGCAATATCCTTTATTAATGTAGGTGTTCAATCTGTACTAGTTGTAAGGCTGGATTGCTAAGGATTCCCTTCCCACCTGAGTTAGTCGCTTTCCAGATTTAAAGTGATATTAGATGATCACTGAGCCCAGTGAAATGGAAGCTGATGGAGCTAGACCAGCCTTCCCAGCAGTGTCTGTCTTCAGATCATAAAATACATCTCTGACAAAGTGGAAGGATGATGCAATCCAATGCTTTAAGGTGATATTTAGAGACAGTGTATTTCAAAAACCAACACTGTGAAGTTACAATGCTAATCAAACACCATGTACAGAAGGGACTGGATAAAGCTGTACAAACCCCAACATTTAAGCAGGGCAATAAATTGCTTCTTCTTCCACCCACCTCCTTGCTTCAGTAATTAAAGGATAAGCCAATGTTTACCTTGTGTTCAGTATTTATGATCACCATGCAGGATTCAAACAAAACAAAGTTATAACTTCAACCCTCATTCAGCAACAAGTTCTGGTGCTTCTAAAGAGTCGTGAACTGCTGTATCTGTGCAATGCAACACCATTCCAAGAAAAGATCTTATAGCATAACAGCAGAGGTAGAGAGCAGGCATTTCATTGGATTCACTTACTGTGTCTCCCAGTAATTAGCTTGAACCACACAATTCAGTAATATGGCTATACGGCTTCTTGTAGCTGACACTATATCTTCAAATTTTACCAAAGAATAGATATAATAGCATTCAAGTAAGCAAATTCATTTATTAAGCAATATTCTGAATAAGATTAGAAAAATGATATTGTAACTTATGAGGAATTTTAATATTTGCAATGCCTTTAAGGTCTAATAAAGATGTTTTGTATTTTCATTATATTCTATAGCCATGACTCCTTTCTCTGCCTGCAATGTATAGATCCCTCTAGTTCCTTTCTCATTCTGCTGCCAATCCATTCTCCTCAGAAAAAAACCCAGTATTCAGCAGTTCTGCCCATTGCATATGAAACCTGTTCATCTCTTCTATTTCGTCTCAGTTGTCAGTTATGGCAAAGCTTAGACAAAGCCTCTAAACTTTTAAAAATATCTAAAAATCTGAACAAAGACAAGACTTTGACATACAATGAATTAGTGTAGCATTTAATGTAAATCTCCTGTTGAATGAATATTATTCAGAAATTACTCATTTGGCCAAGTTGATGCATTTTCTTTCACAGCTTTCACTTTCTCTCAAAAATAAAGTCTCACAGATAGGTAATTTATCACCATATATTTTTGTGATGATTGTACTTTCTGAAAGAGTTTCTTCTTACTCTGTTTCTTAAAAATAATATCTCTGTGCAAAAGAAAAAGAAAATAATTTTCTGAACATGTCAAGTTTTGAAAGCTTTATCTTGCACCATCTACATGTTAGACTAACTTAGAATTAGTAGTATACAGTACCATATTTTTAAAGTTTAAATGTCTTCTAAGCAGCTGTTACAGTTGCAAATACATATATAGTCTATAATAAAATCAGTAAGGTTGGAAAAGACCTCCAAGAGCTTTGACCAAACACCACCATGTCAACTAAATCATAGCCCTAAGTGCCAGGTACGGTCATCCTTAAACACTTCCAGGAATGGTGATTCTACCACTTCCCTGGGCAGCCTGTCCTAATTCTTGACAACCCATCAGTGAAGAAATTCTTCAGGATGTCCAACCTGAACCTCCCCTGTCACTGCTTGTGGCCATTTCCTCTTGTCCCATCACTAGTTGCAAGAGAAAAGAGGCTGACCCCCACCTGGCTACAACCTCCTTTCTGGTAGTCGTAGAAAGTGAGAAGGTCTCCCCTGAACCTCTTTTTATTCAGGCTAAACAACCCCAGCTCCCTTAGCTGCTCCCCATATGACTCATTCTCTAGACCCTTCCCCAGATCTGTTGCCCTTCTTTGGACGCACTCCAGCACCTCAATGTCCTTCTTGTAGTGAGGAACCCAGAAATGGCTACAAGATAGAAGACGTGGCCTCACCAGTGCCGACTAAAAAGGAACTAATCAGTTCCCTATTTCTGCTGGCTGCATTATTTCTGACACAAGCCAGAATGCCATTGGCCTTCTTGGCCACCTGGGCACACACTGGCTAATGTTCAGCCAGCTGTTGACCAGCACCCTCAGGTCCTTTTCTGCTGAAGAGCTTTCAACCTACTCTCCCCCAAGCCTGTAGTACTGCATGTGGTTGTTGTGACCCAAGAGCAGGACAGGGCACTTCACCTTATTGAACCTCACGAGCCTTGGCCCATTGATCCAGCCTGTCGAGATCCCTTTGCAGAGCCCTCCTACCCAACACCCCCACTCAAGTCAGCACTGTCTGTGTTGAGGGTGCACTTGATGCCCTCATCCAGTTCATTGATAAAGGTATTAAACAACACTGGCTCCAGTACTGAGCCTTGGGAGACCCCAGCAGTGACCGGCCACCAACTGGATGAAGCACAATCACCACCAGCCTCTGGGACAGCCATCAAGCCAGGTTTTATCAGTCAAAAAGAGCACCTGTGCAAGCCATGGGCTGCCAGCTTTTCCAGGAGAATGCCGTGGGAGACAATATCAAAGGCTTTACTGAAGTCCAGCCACAGCCTTTCCCTCATCCACTAGGTTGGTCAGCTGGTCAAAAAAAAAGATCAGGTTGGTCAGCAGGACATGCCTTTCCTTAACCCATGCTGGCTGGCCCTGATTCCCCGGTTGTCTTGTACGAGTCATGAAACTGCAGTCAAGATAATCTGTTGCGTAGTCTTCTTAGGCATTGAGGTCACACAGACGGGTCTCTAATTACCTGTGGGTTTTATGTCCAGTGTTTCATGTTAATTAAATCAGAGCCTCTATGGATATCATTATCAGAGAAATTACTCACTATTCTACCATAGCAATATGTTGTACGCACTTTATTATGAATATATGATAATATGGAAAAGGTTACAAGTGTCAGCAGATTCAAATCTGGAACTGTTTGTGAGAAAGAAATCAGAAATAGATAACCCAAATCCCCTATATAGTTCTGTCACCTCTGTTTTCCCCTTCATATCATTACAACTCATCTTTTGCACAACTTCATGTAATAGCAGGTAGTGCACCACATAGTTGTATCCAAACTGGTTTGGTACCAGTACAACTACATCATAAAATTGTGTGGGCTAGAGAAATATATAGAAACCCAAGCATTTATTGACATTCTAATTAAAGAATTAAAATAAAAGAAGAATTTTTGTTAGCACAGTTACAGTGATAGTAACAATTATAGACCAGTGTATCCAATTACTGGTCATTCCCTTTCATGACACAGTTAAAACTGATCTAACTGAATAGTATCTGCCTGTTTCTTTGGTGTTATTCTTACCTTTCCATTTTTGTTGAACAAAAGAAAAAAAAAAAACAGGAAAACCCAAACCAAAACAACCCCGATCAAATACAAACACAATACACATCTCCAAATGACAAGTCATTTATATTCCCAAGTTCTTTACTAGAGGGGAAATGATGTCATTCTCACTCCATTGTCTGTTGAAGTTCATATATGCTCTAAAGCTCCACTTTTCTTTATTAGTCCATAATCTATGATTTCTATGTAATTTTTGTGTGTTGTATGTTATATATGTGTTAGACATTGTTTCTTTTGTTGTCTCTAAAACTGGTCCCACCCAACTTCCAAGGTAGAATTTCATTAATGCCTAGTAGTTGACCACTGATGATTTTTTTAAAACCCTAGGGACTCTGTTCTTATCTTTTGTGCAGACATTCAGGGTGTATATCCTTACACTCTTACTCTAGAGTCACAGATAATTAATTTTCCCTGGAATAAGTGCTGCTTATTGCTATCTCTGAGTCAAAATATTAATAGAACAGAATTAGTAGCCGTTAACTACAAGAAGCAAAAAAAATTATTATGACGGTAGGTGTTACACTAAAAAATTATGCTAAGCTAAACCTGAAATAAATTAGATAATACACAGTTAGCTTTTTAGCAACTATAGAGATTGCCAAACTGTTCCAGGTAGGCCACGTTCAGGCAAAGCAAGCTGGATCAGTTAAAATTCTGAGTCTTTGTGGACTTATTGCAAGGCTGTGGCCTGTTACTAGTATGGTAATATACTCTCTGTGTACTGGAGGACAACAATTTTACATTTGTCCAATCAAATATGCAGTGATAAATAGCTTTATTTCTGCTTTAAGAAAAAGCTGAAGTGAGGGGGAAACTGTTCTTTCTGTTTTCAGAGAGAAGATCCCAAGTTACTGAATTGATAGAACACGTTGACAACAGAAATCAGCTCCTGATATTGAAAACACTGGAAGAGTTCTAACAACATAAACCATTTTTGTATTTGCTACAAAGCAATTTCTTTTGCTCTGCTGAAATCAGTTAAGTGCAATGTTTGGCAGGAACTGAGAAAAACAGGAAACACACTTTCATATGCAAAGCCAATTTTGTTGTTGAAACCTTAAGACTAATCAATGATTATTGGCCCACATTTCGTTTTTACAGAACAAGGAGAAAATTTTTTAAAAATAGTATTAAAGGCTTTGCACTTAGCTTTTCTTGATTGAAATTCTACATTATAGTCAAATATATGGAGTATCTTATGTATATTGGACAATTATTTTAATTTTTCTTTATTGATCTCAAAAATTGCTTTTGCCCAGCAATCAAGTCTACATTTTCTTAAATGACTATTGGTGAGTTATTTATAACTATGGGATCTTCTTTATAATCCTGTACCTTCCTTTTCATATTGTAGGTCTGCACCTTTTACACTGTGCTCTATCCCTTTTAAGACTGCTGCTGTTCTGTGATATCTGTATTTATATTGCTACTACTGATAGTGTGATAAATATTTCCTTCTATATGGGATAATTAATTTCTACTACCATTTATACAAGAAATATGCTGCTTGATTATATAAATCTAAATTGAATCTAAGGAATTGAGTAATAATTAACTTCACTAGAAAACTGATGATATGGTTAAGCAAACTAATTTATTCAGACAGACTAAGACCAAATCAGACAAAACTGGCAGTCTTCAATTCTTGAAAAGTTGAACAAAGCTTGTTATTTCTTGCTAACACTGGCTCCTGCTCAGTATTTTATTCTTAATTTTCAAAGATAGACTACAGAATTCTTGCTAGTTTATAAGTTTGTAGATCGTATTTTCTAAGGTGTAACCCATCATATCGTCATGTGGACAGCTTACCCATTTAGTAGTTCTCTAACTAAAGGTTTTGACCTTGTATCTCAGAACTGTTTTCTGTGGCTCTGTGATGGGTTCACCTTGATGAATGTCAGTTGCCTGCCATGCTGCTCTAGCACTCTGATCCTCAGCAGGACAAGGAAGAAGAAAATAAGATGAAAAAACTGCTTGTGGATCAAGATAAAGGCAGTTTTGTAAAGCAAAAGTAAGGTTGTGTGCACAAAGCAAAAAAAAAATCAAAATATTTTATTCTCTACTTCCCATCATCAAACGATGTCCAGACCCTTCCAGGGAAGCAGGGCTTAGCATGCATAGCAGGTGCTCTAGAAGACAAATGTTGTAATAATGAATGATTTCCTTCCTCCTTTTTATTCTTAACTTTTATGTCTGAGCAGATGTTATATGGTATGGAATATCCCTTTTTGTCAGTTTGGGTCAATGATATCTCCTCGAACTCTACTGGTGGGAGGTGGAATGTTGGAGAGACAACACGTGCTGTGGGAGCACTGCTCAGCAGTGCCCAAAACACTGGTGTGTTACTGACACCTTTCTAGATACCAGTGCAGAGCACAGAGCTATGAGGGCTGTGGTGGAGAAAATTAACTCCATCTCAGCCAGACTAAATACAGCCTCTCATGTTCAAGCTCTGCAGTAATAAGAACTTCAACAGTTACAGGTGAGTAATTATCATGCTATGTTCACAAAAAAAAATTATCTGTTACTTTGGGATACTGCAGAATTTTGTAATTCACTCCCACTTCATGCTGGATTCACATACTGCAAACTGTGTTTCAAAGCCTGTCAGACTTTCAGATATAACTAGGTCCTGACCCACAATTGTTGAACAGAAGAGTAGTGATTTCATGAAGTGACTTTAAGAGCAATTACTGGAGGAAAGTTCCCTGGGTCATGCTGGTTCTATAAAATCTAAAGGAAATAAAACATAAGAATTCCCTCAAATCCTCTGCATTTCTTGTACAATCTCATAAATTCAGTGGCCAAGGTGCAGGCTTTTTTCATGTATCACAATTTCAACTTCTGTTTTATGTTATCTTTACACTCTTATTTAGCAGTCACTTATTCATGAGTGGTGCTACACAGAAGTAAATGCACATCTTCCCCGAAAACAAAAATGGTAATTTAGCCATCCTAAAGAACCTGCAGTCAAGCACACCTAACAAGATAAGGATCTATATTCAGGCCCCAATATGTAAGAACACTTTCAGTTTGACACACATGTTCCGAAAATGTTCAAAGACCCTTGTTTGTATTCACGATCTTTAATGGATAATATCTGATGATGGGAACAAACCACAATTGCCGTTGTGTGAAAACTATGTTAATTAAGTGGGAGTAACACTACTTTAACGCTTCTTACTAAGGTAATGTTATTAACATAGTGTTTGGGGACTGGTATTATAATGCTGATCATTTTGCTTTTATGCTGCTTGTAATAGTAAAGCTACTACTGCCAGAAGTAGAAAACATATGTTCTTCAAAAGAAGAGAGAGAGAAAAAAATCTAAATCAATTTAGAGCTGAGAATCTGGCCTTAAAATAGACCCCAAGCCAGGGTAGCCACTTTGACTCTGTAAAGCCAAAATATTCATAAGAATGTTAAGACAACTGAAAACTGGGTCTCAAGGAGATCCATTTCTACACACATGGGCTCCTCACAGAAGCAGATGACTACACAGGAGTACTTCTAGAATACTTCTATATTTACAGCCTTTTGTATAATTGCATTATACAAGAATAGAGATTAAAGCTTTTGTATCTGCTGAAGAGTATTCCTATACAAAACATGTACTTTTCCGGATAATTGCCAGAAGTATAAATATACCTTTTGAATCGGATAAGAGAAGGTCATTCTCCATTTCCTTCCTGTAAAGCTTTGCAGTGTTATATAAGGAAAAGAATCTAGATTCATAGAGCAAAAAAAAAGAATAAATGTGGGTAACTGTACCCTTCTGACTGACACTCATTTAAAATAGTGTCTTGTATAATGCATAGACAACATTAGGATAAAATGGGAATGAATAGGATGCTATCATTTCCATAAATAGAATGCAAATTTTCACCATCACAAAGGAATTCCTAAACACTAGGTCATATGGTTCTGTTTCACTGGCTTGAAGGGGAGACTTCCTTTTCTTCTGAATCCATTTTTCCTCTTCTAGATACAGGAATATAATCTATATTTAACTTTGAGCTGAATTTCTTTACGAAGACTATTCTCGAAGCAGTTTAGAAAAGTCTACTCTCTAAAGAGTAAGAAACCTTTCAACTGTGATTTTAAAATGATTACTGGACTAATCAGTTCCTTTCAAGAGTGAAAGGAACCAAATGGCCTACAACAACATGTGCCTAGCTACTCACACAGTTAAGAGGACTATATACACACGCTGAACCAAACCTCTTTAGGATGTTTGAAATTGCAGGGTATAAAGACGGATGTTTGCTAGGCTTAGATGCAGCAATAGGCATAAATAACAACCAGGAAGAGGTTTTCCAGTATTTCTGTAAATGTTAGTCTTCAGCTGTTCATTTTCAACTTTATGGCCTTTTGTTCTTGCTTCTGTTTTTCTTTCATCACAGTAAGGCTACTTTGTTATGTATATAAACAGTTCAAAAACCAAAATTTAAAAAAATTAATCTGCAGAGATTAATCTACAGAGCCTTATGGTTTTCTATCCACAATCCCACACCAGAATGGCTTTGCTAAAACTATTTACTGAAAGAAAGAGAATTCTAGTTTCCATAATTTCCCAGTATCCGTTCTTAATAGATAACAAATTATTTGATAAATTTTTGTAGCTCATAACTCAAAAACCAACCAAACAAGCATAAACAATTAGTAGACTTGCATAAAATTTTACAGAAGAACAATTTATCTATTTTCCTTTGGAAAAACCTCACCCTTTTAGTGAAGATTGTGTTTTATAACAAAACTGGAACTAGAAGCAACAAAATGGTTGAAAGTTATTCATATTTCAACATGACATTCTCCTAAAGGAAAATCTGGGCTAAAAACCATCACAACAGGAAATTTTGTGTGAAAAAATGTGCACTGTACTTGTGTAAAGAGGCCAGACACAGTAGGTAAGTACCTTTACAGGAATCCCTTTGGAGAAGCAATCTTATTGCTAAGTGTAAAATTAAACAAAAAGTTAGGCTAATGGAACAACTTATGGAATTTTTTTTTCCCTAGAACTGCAATATGAATTAATCAACATACAAAAAATGTTGACTTCCTCATATGAAAGGAAAACTAAGCAGATAAACTGCTCAAAAATGTTTCTACTTATACAACACAGTACTTTGATTCCCTCCCATACTACCACTATGCTTCGGTCTCCAAAGTATCATGGAACAAGCATTTTTTCTATATCAAAGGCTTAAGAAAAAGACAGGGCTCTGACAGTGGCATACTTTAGAAGTTGAAAAGTTTTCCTTTTACCTTCAAACTCCTCTGCCTTTGAAACCTTGAAAAAAGTACAACACCCCTCCCCCCGTCAATGAAAAAACATAAGTAAAAAGCATAAGAAATTGAATAATTTTTAGATGTAAAATACCATTCATAGGTATAGGCCTAGAAATTACAGAATGCAATATGGCAGGGTATCATTCTATCACTGTTTATTATAAAGAAAGAAAAATAGCTGAAAGTCCATTTTAGACAGATGAGTTATTTTTCATCATTTTAGTTTTGTTTAGAAAACATAGTAAAGCCTGCTAGAAAGTTGTAGAAATAGTAGTTTAAGGAATTGGAGTTCAAAACAAAATGTCAAATTGCTTTAAAGCATATTTGTAGGTCTCATGAATAAAGTATCAGCCCTAAAGAGCAAAGCAAAAAATAGAGCAGAAAGGCAAGTTCTTTTTGGTAGAAAAAAATGGTATTTCCATCTGAACAGATGTTTCTTTGAAAGCTTGTTGCAAATATAACATTTTGAGAATTTCAGTCAATGAAAATATGGATTTTGCTTAATCAGGTGAATTTTGTCAAGAAATATAAAATTAAGAAAACAGCCTGCAGCTGAATTATGTGTAGCTAGATTTATAAAAAGGTTTGCTCATTAAAAGAACAAGAATAGGCAATGAAGCTAAAAGTTTCAAACATGAGAAATTATTTTAGGGCCAGTTTTACTTTCAAGCTAGGCCATCAACAGTTGTTAAACTGAAGCCATGAAGAGGCCAACTCTAGAACAAACCAGGCAGAGAAATTTGTTTAAAATTAAACAGGAAAGGTTCCTGCCCAGAGATCTCTGAACAAGGGTCTACATCTAAGATCACAGAACTCATACAACCACATAATTATTAAGTTGGAAGGAACCTCTGGATATTATCTGGCCCAGGCCTTCAGCTCAAGTAGTGTTTCCTAGAGCCAGGAACATATCCAGATGCCTTTTGAAAATCTCCAAGGGTGGAGACTCCAAACCTTCCTGGGCAAACTGTGCCAGTGTTCAGTCACCTCCACAATGAAAAAGTGTTTTCTGATGTTCAGATAGAACCTCCTGTGTTGCAGCTTGTGCCCATGGCCTCTTGTTGCAGTCCACCACCGAAGAGCCTGTCTCGGTCTTATTTGTACTCTCCCTTCACATATTGATATATACTGATGAGCTTTCTCCTCTCCAGGCTAAGCAACTGCACTTCTCTCAGCCTTCCCTCAGGGGAGAGATGTTCCAGACCCTTCAGTACCTTCGTGGTCCAGACCTAGAGCCAGCACTGTAGATGCATCTCACCAGTGCTGCTCTTTCACCACCCTTGATCTGCTGAATATTCCTAATGCAGCACAAGATACTGTTAGCCTTCTCTGCAGCAAGGACACATTGCTGGCACAACATTCCATTTAGTGAAACTAAATGAAATCTAGACATAGTCGCAGCAGAAGTTACTCTTGGAAAATCTTTCCTGAAAATAACCTCTGTAAGCTCTTACAGATTTATCATGTAGAAAGAGGGATTTTGACTACAGGAAATACTCTGATATAACCATATAACCTAGGATAAATAGATTTTTCTTTTTATAACTCCATCACGTTGTTAGCCTATAGTCTTGGTGCAATTTACCAGATATTTTGTCCCTTCTGTTTCCAGATGATGATCCCCAGTGTAAAGCAAATTTTTTTGAAAGTAATATTTAAGTCTGTGGACAAAAGGGAATGGTTTTAAACTAAAAGAAGCTATACTTAAATATGGTGTTAGAAGGAAATTCTTCAGTGTGAGTGTGGTGAGACACTGGAATAGGCTTCCCAGAGAAGGTCTGAATGCTCCTTCCTTGGAAGCATTCAAGGCCAGATTTGGTGGGGCCCTGGGCAACTTGATCTAGTGAGTGGCATCCCTTCTTGTGGCAGGGGGTTTGAACTTATAAGATCTTTAAGATCTCTTCCCACCCAAACCATTATAGATTCTATGGTGAGTACTGTTAAACTTAATATGGTTTTAGATATAATAGAGAAATAATGTCCTGTAAATTGATTCTTGCCTGTTCATAAGACTGATAGTATCTGATAATTTTAATGAATAAATCCTGCTTGTGAGACACAATTTACTTTTAAGTGTGAATATTTTCCCTTTGTTGGAGATTTGGTACTCCACTGAAGACTGCTTTTGGTGGAATTCGATGTATGTACTACTGGTATGCATTAACATCCACAGAAGTATTTAGGAGACTTTCCAAGGATTGTAATGGAAATTTGGTCCATCCCTTTGTATCTAGAATAACAACATACTGGCTGGTATTCAACGGTTAAAAATAGGACCATGAGCCCTGGGAAACAGTTTTCAATCCCCTATCTCATCTTAGTGTTATTAACACAGGGATTCTAGGTCAACATTTAACTGAAGATGGTTCTCTTGCTGTGATCAGAAATCCTCTAGGTAAAGGTTAATGCGGAGTAATAACTCCACCTGAGCCACACTTCTCCACATCTATCTTTCTGTTCACATTTTTACTAGGCTGATCACTGACAAAGGAAGGGACAATGAAAAGGCTCAGGTCTCAGAGTCTCTGTGACTCAGGTGGGGATCAAACCACCAGCTAGCTGAATGAACTGGCACACATATATGCAGACAGGTTTATAGAAAACTCCTGGAGTTTCTAGTCTACTTTACAGGAGTATTTAGGCCAAAGGCTTTTGAGATACAATGTTTCCAAAGACATTTTTGGCAGAAGCAGCTTCAAGTCATTTTTCAACTGTCTACATTTGTGTTAGAACTGTCTAGTTGACTGTTTTCCCTGTAGGTTTGTCCTACAAGGAAGCTTAATAAATCAGGTTTTCCTCCCCTTCAATGTTATGGTTAAGTCAAATCATTCCTTATTGCACAGAGGCTGTCCTGCACTTCTTCAGTTCTCAGACAATATCTGGTAATCAAAAAATAAAATTGGTATCAAAGTTGTAAACCAACTTGATTGATTTGGGAGAGGACACACTAGGAAAATCTAGGTTCATAGTTTTGAATGTTTTAATACATTAGTTATGGTTTTCCATTTTGTTGAAAATGAGTATTTTTAAAATCTTTCAATTCTGCTTTCCTGATCTTAAAAATTTCCTTTGAAAAACATTCACTCATTTCTTTCAAAAATAATGTGTACAAGTAGGGAATACAATACAGTTTAAATACTTGGAATACTAGCTGCACCAATATCCAAGATTTTTTTTGGTTTTGGCCTGAGAGAGAGGATATCTCTAAAAACAATAATTAGTTTATAATATCTCTGAGTTATTGATCATGACTTTTTGCTTCAGAAAACAAATGAGCTAGAATAAAAATATATAAACATTCATTTCTTGAAGATCATGGTCTATAGCTCTATATGAGGCCTTTAATAGCTATTACCATTCACATGGCACCATAACTGACATTTATAGACGACATACAGGTAAAAAAGCCTGACACTGTCATGTAAAACTTTTAGATCGTTACGCTTTTCTCTTAGTCCCATCTTTGTCTTGAGGACTTCAGAAGATAAAGAAAAGTTATTCAACTCTATGTTTCATCACAGTTATATATCATAAAACAATTTTTTGAGTAATTGCTTCTTGAATTACTGTCAAAATCAAAACCTTTCTGTAAACTATGGAAAATGAGTGAATATGAAATATGTAATAGAATACTTTTAAGATCACTATTTCAAATAAGAAATCAGGACTACCTGGATTGTGAAAAAAACGTAGAAAAGCAAATACTGTTTCTAAGTTCCTGTTTAATGTTTTGATTTCTTAAAAAAGACTTCAAAATAAAAGACAAAGGGGACATCTTTAAAGAGAATTTGTCTAAATTTAATTTTAAAAATTATTTTTGAGATTTAAAATTTAAATAATCAATTTTAAATGCCGACACACGTACTCACTTACTCCTCTTTCTCGCCCTTTCCCTCAGCTGACATATTGCTGAGCATGACATCCTGTGGTATGGAATGCCAGTCCGGGTCAGCTGTCCCAGCTATGTCCCCTCCCAGCCCCTTGCCCAACCCCAAATTACCCACTTTGGCTGGGGAGTAGAGCAGAGTAGGGAGGAGAGCACATTTTGCAAGAACTACTCAGCAGTAGCCAAATTACTGAAATTTTACCAACATTGTTTAAGCCAAAAATCCGAAGTTCATCATCATGGGAGCTGGTATGAAGAAAATTAACTTAATCCCAGCCACACTGTGTACATAAGGACATGGCAGACATTACTGAACTAATATTACAAAACAACAGAATCTCCTAGCAAATATTTGAACCCTTCTGTTTGTTTATCCGTTCACTGTGTTCCATCATAAAGAAAACTTAGTGAAAATTTCTCTCAGTAAATGAATTCTTAGACTCATAAATTGAAGGCTTCAAAGATGCATAGCATGTAGTCTGAAAAAATGTGTGTTTGATTAAAGTTTAAAAACAAAATTATGAATAGGCTTCTACATCCAGGATTTCTTCGTTAGCTTTAGAGGAAATGTGTAGGAGTATAAAGGTCCACACTGTGTGCACTGATGAATTGAGTAGGGCTTAAGGAACCACAGAATAAAATCAATATGAACAAAAGTTCTGAAAATATGAAATATTAATAATTGAGAAATAGATTCTAAATTTGATTCATGTACATATTATGTGGTCATTGCAGAGCTTTAGCAGCTTTCCTGACTTTTTTCTTTTAAGTCCAGTGAAGCAGGCAAAGTCTGCTTCCCATAGGAAGATA
Source organism: Dicrurus megarhynchus (assembly GCA_013399195.1). Classification (NCBI taxonomy): domain Eukaryota; kingdom Metazoa; phylum Chordata; class Aves; order Passeriformes; family Dicruridae; genus Dicrurus; species Dicrurus megarhynchus. The sequence goes on along the minus strand of VXAD01013230.1, from coordinate 195,955 downwards.
GGAAAACAGGATTCACTGTCTTGAATAATAACATTTACTTCAATAATAATTTATTTTTTACTCTGTCTCAAATAATTCACAGAAGCTGTTGGGGAGAAACAGCCGCTAATGGAATGTACATCATATACCAGCAGCACTGCAGGCATTTCCAGAATAAACAGTGCGTCTGACATCGAAGTTATAGGGAACAATTTGTGACTAAGAACTATTTAATAAACTCAGTTAAAGAAGAATGGAAGGAATATTTTTCAGAACATCTGAAGAATCTGAACAACTCTTACAGAAAACCTTTGCCTATTATTCAGTTATCATTGTGGGCTTTTGAAAGCACTGAAATAGGTTCACTGGTTTGTCTTTTAAATAAATCCAGTGCATGAAAGCTTCCAGAACTACAAAACATTAAAAAACCCCCAAAGTTAAGAAATGGAGAAGTATTCCCTGCACCACTCTCCATCCTTTGTATGATTTAATAATTAAAAAAAATAAAATCCTGAACTTGTAATATCTTGGGCATTCATACACATATCTTTCACAGTCCTGTGAATACAAGAAGACAAGAATTGAACATATTTTTGGACAATTTTGTTTTAGATGTGGACTGGTGCATTAAATTGTGTAGCAAGAATAAGGAAACATACTGCTTTCTGTCCACTGCCTACCTCTCAGTACTTTCTTTCAAACTGTGAGTTTTATCCTTTTTTTTTAGTGCAGAAGCAGGGTTTTATTGCTTTTGTGGGTTTTTTTGTTTGTTTGTTTGTGTTTTTTTTCAAACTCTAATGCTCCACATTCTCTTGAAGAGAAGAAATATGACATATAAACAGTTGGACAAGGAAACACTTTTACCGTGACATTTTGTATTTAAAGAGCAATTAACTCTTGTAATGAGGTAATTGGGTGCAGTGCCTCTGAGAGCAGAATCACATTATCATTATGACCTAATCTAGAGTTTCTTTACTAAACGTTTTTAGTACAGTGATGTATACTATATATACTATATATATTTAGTATACATATATTTAGTATAGGCCAGTGCGTTTATCCTAAAGAGCACATACTCCATCCTACAGCCACAGTCCCTGCCCTTCTAGTCCAGGTTAGACTGGCAGTACAGATGCAGGGGCTCAGGGTACTCATTCTGACTGATGGATTCCTATCGGGTGGCCTGGTCTCTGGGTGAAACTGTGTTCCATGTTGGGCTCAGCCTTTGACATGGTGTCTGAGGTGCACACGGGGTGTTATGATCTCGCCCCATACTGGGCAACTGTCTCTTTATTGCATTATAAACTGGAACATCAGTACAAGATGATACTGCCCTTGCTAATCAAGCAGCCTGAGGCCAATCTCTTACTTGCTCTATATCCAACAACAATTAGCAGTTGTCACAGTTTTCATCAGGCTTTCTCTCACCCACTAGTTTTCAGCCTCAAATATGTTACAAATGTGTGAAGTCAGCAAAAATCACATAATATAAAAAGTGTATCTGTTACTTCTTTGTTTTCCAGCTCATCTTGAGCTAATCTATTCAGGCCTGAAATCCTTTATTTGAGCAGTGATTTAGGGTAGACTTCATACCATGTCAATGTTTAAAATGAAATTCGCTACAGCTTTTCTAATGAAAATAAGCCAGCTAACTAGTCAAGACATCACACATACACGTAGTTTCATATTTTTATCCAGATAGTTTCATAAGAAACCTTTATAGCCTAGTCCAACTACATCACTGGAGATAAAATCAGGCAGAAGGGTTCATCCTGGTTTGTCCCAAAACTGTCAGCTATGAGGTAAAATAAGAAATTACATGTGTAAACAAAAATCAAGGTAGACAAAGATAACCTTTGATTGTTTGTGATCAGTTCTTCAGTTTGGGGCTGGAGCCTTCACCACATCACTTCACGTCTATTTTCCTCTCACCACATCACTTCATGTCTATTTACCCTTTGTGATGTACTTTCACAGTGCTCCACTACCTGAATGTGACAAGTATGCAATGCTACATTTCTAGGCTGTCTAAGTTTTGAACACTTCCCAACAGCAGATACTTTAATATTTAAGACCATTAGGAAAAAAAACCCCAAAAAACTAGCATATCAATTCTGCATTAGTTAGCTTATATATTGTAAAAGCACAGGGAGATAATAGGTATGAGGTGTGATAGTTGCTCCATGTGATACTGAAGGAAGAAATAAGATCAGTTCTGTAAGCCTCAGCCTGAATGAAGGGGAAGTAAAAAAATAGAACACTATTTCTCAGCATTAAACAGATTTTATCACAGAAGTATCCCCACTATGGGCAAACTTTTGGTCTTGATGGTTTTGAGTTGTTGGTTACATCATAGACAGCTAGTAATTCAATATACTGCTCTGCTTATTTATATAGTTTTCCAATTTTCTAACAGCTTCATTTTCTAATAAATTATTTCAAAGTTCTGTAGATTGTAAATTAAGAACATGCTAATCCAACTCAAATCCTGCAATAACTATATGTATAATTCTGAAAGTTTTATATATATAAAAAACCCCAGTTAACTATGACAGCCAATAGGTATCTTCACCTAAAACTAAAGGTTTCATTCCTATTTGTGACCCATTTATTTTAGGTTTTACCCACAGAATAGTTGACAGATCTGTTTTATTTGTTTTCATGAGTCTACAGGCTAATTGAGATTTCTCTTAACTTTCTTTTTGTTAAACCAAACATGTAGTTTGACTTCTCAAAGGCTCATTCTTATAGCTTATGTTTCCATATATATTTGAATATTCACTCAATTTAGTTACATCATATAATCTATATCAGAGCCATTTCAAAAATTATCATTTTTTTCTGCCTTAATTTTCAAAATGTATTTAAATTCTTTCCCAGCTCTTTGGTTCATACTTGTATCCAATTATGTTCAAAAATATTTATATTACTGATTTCACTATAATAGTTGTTAAATTCTAAAAAAATATGTAACATTAAAGTGTGTTTGTGAGCAGAATTAGAAATAATATTTAGTTCTATTAGAAAATGTATTCTCACCAATATTAAATCTCATTTTAATTCTTCATTATATTTAATATAGCAAACTTAATTTAAAATAAGATCCAGACATCTTTAATATTAGTGCAAGTCAATTTTACAGGCATAATGAGATTTGCTTGTGTCCTCTTCTTGAAAGAGAGAAGTTTTATCCTGCAATACTCAATAACATAAAAGAGCTTCAGTCACCTTGTTGTCAACGTGCTTATGGCCATTGTAGCAAATAACAGGTTTTCTGCTCTCTCTTGTAAGATATTGATTTAAGAATTATTTAAACATCACTTACTTCCAAGATTATTAAGTATTTGGACTGTCAGAATTTCAAAAACAAACAAAAATCCCCCAGGTAATCCTACCTTTGGCAGCATGCTGCTCCAGCTCCTGTTCAACCCATGCAGGCTCCCTAAATAAGTCAGCAAAGTAATTTTTACATCTTAAATATGCTAAACCTTCCCAAAAGCTTTCCAGTTCTCAGCTTCTCCTTTTTATAATCCACACTTCTGGCAGTGTGCAGATTTTAAATGACTTTGTGATATTGCTTGTATTCCTGGTAATAACTCTTCACATCCGCTTTAAGTGTTATGGGATTTCTTATTTATGTGTAAAATCTCTTGCAAAAGAGAAAAAAAAAAATAGACCTCTCAGAAACTTTGTTACCTTGGAGGTCTCTGCCTGCTGGCTGTAAGTTTTATCTGCTACTATGAACTGTCTTGAAGTCATCCACTGTAAACTACGGACAAAAGTAAAATCTCTTTGCCAAGTACCTTGAGACTTGTTATAACATGAAAGTAACTTTCCTGGTATAGGACGAATCCATTTAGTCCATTTGATTCTGGGTTAAGCTAAAGGTATATCACAATCATTGCTATGTGCTTTATTACATTTTGTTTACATGAACAATTACATAGCATGTCAATTTATGCTTTTATCTAGACAGTTACTCTGATTATTATTGCTTAAGTGCTGTTACAATGAAGAAAACATTCTGCATATGAAAGTCATCACTGAGGAGTTGCACACTGAAAGACACATTGAATAGACACTCAGTTTTATTGGGAAAGATACTCATCTGCTTTCTCTGCATCAGAAGTGTCACTGAGATAAATATCAGAAACAAAATGGTTTGTACTTTTTTTATAAATGCAAGTCTTCTTTTATAAACATGTATTAAATCTATTGAGTAACAGATCAATCATGATAAATTCCAATGACTATTGATTTGTTTGGACTAAAAATGTCAAATAAAACAGTGATGAGATTAGTGAAATTAAATAAAATATCAAATGCTGGTTTTACTTATTTTTGTCCATAGAATGTTCTTAGTCAAAAACACTATGCTATACACCACTGAATAGAGAAACAAATACTTTCAGTGAATGCACATAATATTGAGAATGGATAGCTGAACAGAGAAGGCAAAGAGCTTCTTAATTACTAGAAACTAGTGTTGAATTCCTATCAAGGAGTCTCGAAAGCAGAATAATATACTTTTAAGTTCAAGGACAAGTAGTAACAAATTATGTCAATCCAAATACTGATCTACTTCAGCCCCTTGGCATCTTCTGTTTTACTTTGGTTTCTAAATGAAGACACAAACACCTGTTCTTGCAGCAGGTGGTATTTGTTTATTATAGTTCTTCCTGCTGAGTTTTAATCAGCCTGCAGCTGCAGAATCCAGACTAAGGAATGGCTATAATACCAGCTTTTCATATATAAGCAGTATTGGTCCAGGGAAAATTTTTCATACTTCATTTCCATCATATGTTACCAATCATATAATTTCCTTCTCACACTCCAAGTTTTTAATTAAAGAGTAAATTCATGTATAGTGCTAGTAAAAGAAGTTTTGAACATTGTGCCCTGAGGGTGTTATTTGATTATATTCTTTTATTGCAAAATCTCCCATTTTTGGAAGAAGATTCTCAAACCTCTGCCAATTTGTACCCCTGCCATTCTTTACTGGGAGAAGCAAGAAGCTTAGAAAAAAGTCAAGGGACAAATTAACAACATGTAAATCCCTCTATTCAAATGCAATTGAAATAAGAAAAAGGTACTCATGAGACAGGAGAAGTAGGGTAAAACTTTCTATTCCGAACTATAAGGTAAGAAAACTGAAGTAATTATCCAGAGACATTATTAAGAAAGTCTTCCTGTGTATTGAGATATGCTTTAATGTTTTCATCCTTATTAAACAGTGTCTTCTAATCATGATGAGCATGCAATGTAACTGAGTTACATTTATTGTCATTAATAGGATGAAGTAATGGGCTTCAGACTGCCAGATGTTTTGCAAAAACGTTATATTAGTTTTGCTTAATATTAAAGGAATAACTATTCCATGAGGCTTACCAAATACAACAATTTGTTTAAAATAAAGGAAGATAAGGGTCAAAAAAAGGGAGATTTTACTGTGTGGAATGACAGAGTTGCTTCAATGCAAGTAGAGTGAAGACAAATCGGGTAGTGAAACACTGAAACATGTTGCCCAGAGAGGTGGTAGATGCCTGGAAACATTCAGGATCTGGTTGGACGGAGCTCTAAACCACCTTGTCTACTGGAAGGTGTAATTCAGATGATTTGATTTAAGGTTAGTTTAAGTCCCCAAAGGTTCACAGGTCATTCCAGGAGCCTATTCCAGCAGGGACTTCCCATGGGGTCACAGCTTCCTTTGGGACAAATCTGCCTGTAGGAAAACAATTTATGTCACTGTCATCTTCACTACAGGCTGCAGAGGAGTTTCTGCTCCAGTGCTGGGAGCACCTCCTTCCCCTTCTTCTCTAACCTTGGTGTCTGCAGAGCTGTTTCTCTCACATCTCACTCCTCTTTCCTAGCTACTGTTGAACAGTATTTTTTCTCCTTCCTTAAAGAGGTTTTTGCTGAGGTGCTACCAGCTGATTGACTCACTTTGTCTAGCTTTGGCTGGCTTTGTCTAGTGACGGCTCTGTCTTGGAGCCAGCTGGAACTGACTCTGTTTGACATGGGGGAAAGTATCTGGCATGTTCTCACAGAAGCCATCCCCACAGACCTCCTGCCAGCTACCAAAATTTTGTTACTTAAAACCAATACAAGGGATGTGACAGTGTGTGCCAATATTTAACCTAAAACAAACCCCGAAAAGCTAATTTTCCAATGGAAGTGGTTATGTTTTTTTAGTTTGTGTTAGTGCAGCATCATGATCACAGCATCATGGTACATAGCAATATAAATATCTTTATTAGGTTGAAGATCTGCTGCTGGCAGAGATTTCCACTCCTATTTTGTCAGTGTGTTTACTCTGAAGTCAGGAGTTGGGGCTTTTGTTTTGTTGGGACTTTTTTTAAAATGCCATTGTTCTTTTTTTATTATATTTCTATGTCTTGAAGAATTGTAATATCCTGAGGCCCTGGCCACAAGAAATACTGTAGGAGAGAGCAAGTAAAGAAAAGATATGTGGCTCTTAATTAGACAGTAAATTAGGACAAGTGCTCTCAAGGACACAGTCATTTCAAGCATCGCTTGAGAGAAGAATTTCAATGATCAATACAATTTTTTCCTTTGTGAAGGAAAGGGGAATAGAAAAGAGAATGAAAGTATTTTAGCCTTTTTCTTTTTTCTTTTCTTTTTCATTTAGTCAATTTTTTGTACTTCCTGCTGGTAAAAACAGTGATTGATCCAATTTAAAGTACTAAAAATAGACATTTGTAAAGTGTTTTCAATACATACAACGTACTAACAACATTTCTTTAAAATCATGAAGTTAGGTCTTTATTTTTATAAAAAATATCATTCTCTTCCAAGGTATCACCATACTGAAAGGTTATGTGTATTGAGAACACTGCATAGAGCCACAGAAAGCATGGCAAATTAATTCATTGTTACTTAGCTTTTGCTGCTGCTTTTCATCATAGATGAAACAGACACACTGGACATTTTTATCCTTTCTACTGGCATTAAGGCATTTCAAGAACTGCACACAATAAAGGGTCACATGAAGAGGCTTTAACAGAAACAATATTTGTCCTGGGAGAGTTTGCTTTCCTACGCTGAAATTTGTGGTTCATTTTGCTATTGAACTCATAATAATAAATATTAGCCCCTAATATTAGATGGTCTATATTCTTTCTGTACTGGTTTTGGCTGGGATAGAGTGAATTTTCTTCATAGTAGCTGGTATGGAGCTGTGTTTTGGTTTTTTTCTGGAAACATTGATGCTTTATTATTGTTGAGCCTTGCTTGCACAGAGTCAAGGCCCTCTCAACCACTGGTGAGGAGTCAGGTACACAACAAACTGGGAGGGGACAGAGATGAGAGAGCTGAACCCCACTGACCCAAGGGATATTCCACGCCACATGACAGCAGAAGCAGCATCTAAAGCTGGGGCAAGAAAAAAGAAGGGGAGATGTTTGGAGTGGTGGTTTTTGTCTTCCCAAATCACTGTTACAGGTGATGGAGCTCTGCTTTCTGGGGATGGCTGAACACCTGCCTGCCCATAGGAAGTTGTGTATGAATCCCTTATTTTGCCTGGCTTCCTTGCACAGCTTCTGCTTTACCTTTTAAACATTTTACCTCGACCCATGAGTTTTCTGACTTTTCTGATTCTGGAGGTGGAGTCACCATCTCAGGAAGTGTTAAAAAAATGTGTGGGGATGGGATTTAATGGTGAACATGGTGGTGGTCAACAAGATTGCGGCTGAACTCGATGATTTTACAGGTCTTTTCCAACCTTAACAATTCTATTATTTTATGATTCTTGCCCTCATTTCACCAGGAGAGAGTGTGTGTGTGTGTGTGTGACCAGCTGTGTGGGGTTTAGTTGCTGTCTGGAGTTAATCCCCCTCCCAAAAAAGGCTGTCTGGAGTTAACAGCCACCCAAATAAAATTAATGCTAGTCCTGGTCCAAAAGTCTGACCCAGAAACTGCTAGAAATTAGGAAAGGGTCATGGGAAAAACTTAACTGAATTTATTCTGTGAAGATCTGTCCTAGAAAATTTCTATTGATTGTTACTGAAATATGGTATTGGGCCACAGGCACTTCAGAGATTCTTAGGACTTGTCTCAGTTCCTCAAAAAAATCCAATAGCTTAAGAAGTTTTGGTCTGCGATGGGTATAAGACCCAGCGAAATTTCCAGATAACTGCTTGCCTGTCAAACCCAGTAAATGAAAAGAATGCTGGAAGACTTGAAGCTGTAGCCTTGAAAGCACCTGGGAAAATTAAGTGGCTTTAATGAAAAGCTGGGATCAAAGTTCTCAGTCAACAGAATTCTGGCAATTACACCACTTCCCAAGCACATGGCAATATGTGTGGCACACAGAAGATTACACAGCAGAGCTGTCAGCAGTCTAACAGACAGCAGCAGAACTGTCTATTAGTAGGCCCTTAACAGATTGCTTTGTGGAAGTGTGGCTTCAGAAAAGTAATTGACATGAAAATGCAAAGTGTGTGTATATAAATGCATATAATTATATACCTATACAGACAAATATGTAACCTTCTATATGAAGAAATATATATAACACTACATACATATTCTTATTGCAGTAAATACTTCCCTAGTACTTGTTTTGCTTGAGTCACCTTGACCAGATTCACAGCTTTTGAGGCACTGGTCTTATCTACTGAACAGCATGCATCATCCAAGCATGTCCTCTTCAGTAACCTAGTTCTTATAACATAGTACTTACAAGCCCATCAGATTTGAACTGAATCCAGGTCATTATGCATTGTCTTTTCTTCATTAATTAGTACCAGTTCAAAGTTCTAATTTAACTTCATTAACTTAGGAAATAATTATTTCCTTAAAGAATAGTATGAGCTACAAATGATTTAATAAATCCTTCAGATCCTTTTGAAAGTTTTATAGAAAGTCTGAGCCCTAGCTTTGCAAAAATGTTAAAAAACCTGGCTCTAAATAAGTGATATTATCAACATGAAATCACAAAAATTTTTGCTGAAATTATGTTAGATCACTAGCTGTAGAACTATCTTAATTTGTAGTCCTATGAGACACAGCAAAATTAAAATGACTCCAGGGAAATGTAGATTTTAAAAATCATACAAAAGCTGTTTAATCTGCACTTTAGAAAGCAGTCTGATCTATAGCACATTTATTTTTCTTAAGCTGGATAGCATTCCACATTTCAAATTTGGGGAAAATAAAGCATCTTTGGCACATTATAATAGTCCAGTCTGTTCTCCTTTATAAACCACAGAACCTCATCTTGTATTGCTCGATTAAATCAGAATTTTCTTGAACAACAACCCATCTTTCAGAAAGATTTAAGTGATAGATTTATAATTAAACTATCAAAGTGGCACACAGCTCAGACCTAGATGCCAATTTTATGAACAGTACCATATTCCAAATCACCTACCTATCTCAAGCCCAAACAACGATATATCACAGTCAATTTTAGTTCAGTCTCAAGAGGGGTTTTAAATCAGTCATCCAGAGGTATCCTGTAATAATTCAGCTGTTCTACAACTGTGCATCTGAAAGGCTGCAATACCTACAAACTATGCTTTCAAGTTTTGTTTGAAAGTTAAATATTTCAGTGTCCTTTAAACTTCTGTTTTCTTACCTTCAGTCCTGCAATCTCACTGTGAAAGGGAACTCACTAGGTTTTCTGTATAGGCCCCAAAAATTAGCTTCATAGGTGTCTTCTGCATATAGATGGTAATTCACTGGATGCAAAACTGAGCAATGAATAACAGAAGAAGTAATACTGCATAAAAATTGCATGTCCAAGACAATAACTATGCCATATGTCATGTCTTTAATGAGAAAATGGACTACAGTCCTTCACACTTCCTAGCTTTGTCTTATGCATCCACATCAACATATAAATTCTACTTTGTTCACACCACACAGTTTAGAAACTTCCAGAAAGAAGTCCAAGTGATTGATTTATTTAACACCATCCAACTGAATTTCCTAAAAAATAGGATGTGATTCCTGGTGAGATGCGGATTGGCACAGTTTAATTGATCTTTCCCTAAATTTTAGACCTTTTTAGACCTTTAGATATTTCTAAAGGTTTTGAGTACAAAATCTTCTAGGTACTTTATGGCACTGAGACAAACCTCATGTATATGCTTGAAAATTATGCTATGTTTATACAGCAAAAGATTAGGACTAAAGCACAAACCAGACCTTAATTCATTTTGCAAGGTAATGGACAGATGACTAGGGTGAGCTAGAAAAACCTTGGGATAACATGAATCTCCAGAATCTACTGAGCAAGAAAAGAAAATATTGTTAAAACTATGCAACCAAAAAGTCACAGTTATATTCTGAGCTCAGAGAAAGTACCATGTCTGGTCTACATTTTTAGAAAACTTCTGTGTTTAACATTTTTTTCAGAGGTGGAGTGACATTTTGCTCCCCCACCAGTGTTCCACCTGTAAAATATCACACTGCATTTAATAGAAGTCTGGGGTTCATATTAAGAAAAAACCCTCTGTTTTATAAGACATTTTTTCCTCATTCTGAATGAGTATGCTGTAATCCATGGTCTATATAATATTTCAAAAAATAATATGTTTTAAAGCTTAAAGGACATTACCTGTAAAGTGTATAGAAATATTTAATTCTGAAAATAAATTAATCTAACTTGGTTGGAATGGATTCTTTTGGTTTGGGTTTTGTTTTATTTTTGAATGAGCATAAATACATCTATATCAACTAAGAATTTTGACATGAGGTTCTGAAGTGCTTTCTAAAGCCATCTGATCTCTAGAGTGCCAAGAAAATTATGGTGAAATTCTAAAACATATTGTCAATGACATTGAACCAGAGAGGATTAACAACATAGTGAGTTTGTTAAGAAGGCTAGTACTGACTCTGTAAGAACCATGGCAGTGTGCAATAAAGAAATACATATCTATTTGTCCTTGCTCACTTGAGACTTCATCCCAAAAATACTGGGATGAAATTAATCCATTTAAAATAATATTAAAGTCCCTCTAAATAAAGACAGCAATAAAGCTTTTATATTCTTTATTTACTTTAAGCACAACAAGTCTATGCAGTATCAGTTATGTTTCTGTGGGGTTTTTTGCATACTTGGCACATAGGAAAGCATAGTGTGTGCTTAAGTCAAGAATAAATTGTAATGGTTTTCCACATTGTTACATGTCAGACAGTTTCTTTTTTTTTGTTTGTTTTAATTAACTGGAATTAACAGCTTCCAGCAGGTTTAAAGACCATTGACCAATTACATCAGTTTTCTTTAACCACAACAGACATTCCTATTAAGTGGCTTAAGTATTGTTAAATAGTCTCAGTATTTCCATATGAAAATAAAAATAACAGTTGACATTTCTAGAGCACCGCCTCATTTTGGATTTCAGACTGATCCAACAAGAAATTTCTTTAGAATATGAAGTTCTGAAATTGCTTAGTACAACAGCTCAAATTTTCCCTAGCTGTCACAGTGAAAGCTATAATAGATTCATCTCAGTGAAATCAGTACGTTTTATCTTAAGAGCTTTCTAGCTAAGCAATAGAGCAAAAATTGTATAGACTATTATACATCTAAATCAGCTGTGCTCTGAGCCAGCACCATTCCATATTCACCTCAATGAAACAATACCAAACTGAACACCAAATGTAGGATGCATCAGCTCACCTAATATATTTCCTTAAAACATTTTTAGTATTTTCCACAGCAGTTGGATCACATAACCAACTTAGAATATACCAGGGAGAAGAACAGTTAGCATAGAATCAGAATCATTAAGGTTGGAAAAAGACCCTGTGGGAAAAAGACTGGGGGTAAAATTACATTTTAATAGGTGGAGATTGCAATCAGTATGCCCACAAAATATATGCTAAGGGGGAAAATGTGGTTACTACTCCCTGCCTGGAATACAGACAGCTTGCCCGACTTCCCACACACAATCCAAAGAGGACTAAACAGAGGGTGGAGTGCATTGAAATCAGGAGACATTGCAGTCAGGCTCTGCTGAAGTATTTGCAGAGGAGGGAACTTGGTGGTACTTTTTAGCTGACAAGGCATGTAGCAGCTGAAAAACAAGGGAGATAAAGGATGTTTTGCTGTTGAACCAGCCACCGAGGCAAAACCACTTTCCTTGAACTCCTGTATACCACCAACCTAAGGCTAACTCAGAGGAGAGTTACTTATCTAAGCCATGACCAGACGTTCTCCAGAGCTGGAGCCGTGGGAGATCATGTCAAAGGCTTTGCTCAAGTCCAAGTAGACAACATCTACAGAATTTTCCTCATCCACTAAGCAGGTCACCTTGTCATAGACGGAGGTCAGGTTGATCACGCAGAAGCTGCCTTTCATAAACCTGTGCTGGCTGGGCCTGATCCCAGGGCTGTCCTGCACATGCTGTGTGACAGCACCTCAGAGCGTTCTGCTTCATAACCTTCCCCAGCCCTGATGTCAGGCTAAGAGGCCCTCTCTGCATCCTCCTTGTGGCCCCCCCTTGTAGCCGGGCCTCACATTTACTAACCACCAGACAAATGGGACTGCCCTGCATAGCCAGGACTGTTGTTGAGTGGTTGGTGAGAAGTTATGCCAGATCCCTCAGTACCTTCAGGTGGATCTCATCCAGCCCCATAAACTTGTGAGTGTTTAAGTGGAGTAGCAGGTCACTGATCATTTCCCCGTGGATTATGGGGGCTTCATTGTACTCCTCTTCCCTGTCTTCCAGCTCGGGGTATCCAAAGAAACTCTGTTCTTACTATTAAAGACTCAGGCAAAGAAACAATTAATTACCTCATCACGTTACTAATTACCTTCCTTTCCTCATATTTTTCACTATGTTTCCCCCTGCACCTAATAACCAGTAAAGGATGGAGATTTTTCTTATCCTTCCTTTTGTTGTTAATGTATTAAAGAGAAACAATTTTTCATTGTCTTTTAGGACAGTAGCCAGATTACATTTTTTTTATTTTTTAAACCTTACGTACCCTGTTTTTCTTGACAAGGCTTTCCCACACTTTCTATTAACCTTTATATTGCAAAATCTTTATATTGCAAAATCTATATTGCAAAAACCCCGTTATCTTTATTTTAATCCCATTCTTCCTGGGTAAGAGCTGTTTTTACTTGACTGATGAGTGACACATGACTTGGAGCTTTCAGAATGGAGTGGTGTTGGAAAGAAAGAGATGAAAACTTCTTGATTGCTTTCCATGTGTAGAGACTTACAGTGACTTCATTCATTAATTAAAGGAAATCAATTAAATGTGTTGTAGAACCAGGTCTAGAAACATATCACTATGGTGAAGGTGATTTCGGCATGCATGCAAGCTGTCGTTAAAGACTAGTAAATTATGACTGTGGAAAGTATTTTCGGGCTGGGTCAGTAAATAAGGAACTCAAAAAGCATTAAGCCATACATACATTGCAGTTAATAGGAAAATGCAAAATGAGGCTAGTAGATGGTATTATATTAAGAGAAGTTGTGTATAAATCCTAGGAGGAGACTACCCTATTTCTATCAGCTATGATATGAAGCAGAATGACATAGCAAGTGTCAGAAAATCCAAGATATAGGGTTAAGCCATGACATGGGGTTTTTGCAGCATCAACTTCTATTTTTCTTTTCAAAAGCACTAGAAAGACGGAAGTATTGTGGTACTGCAAAACTTGAAAACTGCTGAAAATAAAAACCTTGTTTAGTGATGCAAAGACCATTAAAGTACATGGATTATTAAATTTTTAAAGGCTAAAAATATCTGCTATGGTCGGTGAATAGTGACCTTCTGAATAATGCAGATTTCTGACACATCTAGTGATTTTTTCATTTTCCCTTTTAATAATATGTGCCTCATCTATGTATGTCCTGATCTGCAAATAACATATATTATTAAGCCTTTGCTGCTTCCCACTTAAGCTGTTTCAGTAATTAGAGCATTTGGTCTTATTGAGCTGATCGGTTGACATTTATTTATCTTCTACAAGTGGGTTTGTCATGTTTTAGATCAAAAGCCATTATGCTGTCAGCAATCTGGTTCTTGTGGATTCTTGTGGACATTGATCAAGTCATCCACATAAAGTAAAAATCTTACTTTCTTGCTATTAAACATGGTTTCCTTCATTTCAAACTATGGCTAAAATTGTCTAGTTTCTCAAGCTCATATGGTCTCATTAATGACAAAACTAATACAATCTCAAAGTTCCTACTTAGCTATTTTCGTAAAGGGATTTAAAATATAATTTATAAATTGTGTTGGCATCCAGAGTTACAGCATCAGAAAGAGATCAAATGGTCAGCTATTTATCAAACACGACCTTAAGTCCTTTATCATATTATAGCTTTGGAAAGTCTCTTTAAAAATATCTTTAAGGAAAAACTATACTTAAAACTAATCCACCTGCCATTGTCAGTTTAATTCTAAACAACGTGGTGAAACTGCATTTTTGTGATAATTGTAATTCAATGTAGTAATCCAAGTAATCTTAAGTATTTTTCCTTTTCTGAACAAAACCTCCATATCTCAATAAAATACTTAACAATAGACAATGTGAAATTCTTAATTGTTTTCACTGCAGTTAGAAAAGTGACCCAATTTTGCAACATTTTGATGGAAGCACTCATTTTTATGAGAGTTATCACTAATTTGCCCTAGAAAATAGCTACCCAAAGAAAAGGAAAATTTAGTTTTCAGTTTTAGTTTTTCCTAAATAGTAATGATTTTTTTCCAGGTTAATCTAAATTGTAAATTCGCTCTTATGAGAAGATTTCTATTTAAATTCAACTAGTTCAAGGCTCTGGAAAATCATTTCTTTAATGTAACACAGACTATCCCTCAAGCAAAGTACAGAGTACTGAGGAAGTATCACTGTAATTACAAGTTTCTCTATGGGACAGTTGCAAAGACTGTGATTTCTTCTCGTGTAATACAGCAAGAACTTTGACTGGGGTTTTTTTCACTCAAAAATACTGTTGTAAAAATAAATTAGCACTTTCTGGACCTTAAATCCATTAAAAAATTCCATTCAGTTTTAATTTTTACATAAAGTTTTACTGAATGTATAGGTGCCACTGCAAGTGAGTAAGAAGCCTTTAGTATTATATAATCCAGCACAATAAATTTTGCTAATGAAAGTGCTCTAGAAGAAATGTTATAAAAGAAAAAGTGCATATAGGATTGAAAAAAATAATTTAAAAACAAACAAACAAAATACCGAAAACAAAAAAAAAAAAAAAAAAAAAGGGAAAAGCTCAGATTTTTGTCCATTTTTTTCTTTGGTTTTTATTACTAACCTTATAAAGCATTTTTGAGAAATTTTCTTCTGTTACTATTTGTGTCAATAAAAGTGAGGTCAAGAAAATGGACTAAAGATTTAAGTTTGACCTTTTAGTACAAAACAAGTTCACAGAGGTTCCTTACCTTTATTATCTTTTACACCTAACACCAGCAAATTCCTGTTTTGGGACTACCAGATTGCAAATCACAGAATCACAGAATCACAAAATTAACTGAGTTGGAAGGGACCCACAAGGATCATTGAGTCCAACTCCTGGCCCTGCACAGCACCACCCCCAAGAGTCACACCATGTGCCCGAGAGCACTGTCCAAACATGTCTGGAACTCTGTCAGCAAGAACAAAGCTTCGTGCTGTGACCACTTCCCTGGGGAGCCTGTTCCAGTGCCCAGCCACCCTCTGGGTGAAGAACCTTTTCCTGATATCCAACATAATCCTTCCCTGACACAACTTCAGGTCATTCCCTCATGTCCTGTCACTGTCACCACAGAGAAGCGATCAGTGTCTGCCCCTCCTCTTCCCCTCACGAGGAAGTTGTAACTGCAATGAGGTCTCCCCTCAGTCTCCTCTGTTTATGCATACACATACAGCAGAGTTTAAGTCAGTACTTGACATAGTACTTATACATAGGCTTGTGAAGAAGTCCATATTTTTTTTCCTCCTTAATAGTTATATTTAAATTTAATGTTAATGCTCCCATGCATTCCAAATTAATCAAAAAGAGAACCCCTTATGGCAAGTTCAAACTTTAGGAATAGAGCCAGAGAAAAAAGCAAAGGAAAAACACTGAACAGCTCTCATTCTACAACTGAACATCTTAAAAAGGCAAGGAAAGGCAAGCTTCCTTTAATTTTGAAGTTTCCATGTATGTTCTTGCTATAAGAAGTCCCTTTTCTTCCTCATACTGATAGAGGAACACACATATGCACATTTTGTGTAGACAAGCATTAACATACACTCTGTGTTCTATGTTCTCTGGTTGGAAGGAAAGCTCATAAATGGGAAATACTTTAAACTTCAGAAACACTTGACTTAGGTTCTGTGTTTAAATACTAATTCAGATCTTAAATGTTTTTTCTACATTCCCATTAATTTAATGTTGGGGAGGGAGGTTTGTTCAAATATTGCTTACCTCTTGCTTATGACATAAATATATAGTCCATAAATTTTGCCTAAGATTTGCTCCATATAAGTTTCAATTTGTATAACATTATAAAGCATGAAAACATATGAACTTTCATGTTGGAAACCTAAAGTGTTAAATTTCTCATAATTCTGTTTTTAATAGCTCCTTTTCAGTCATGAACGTTAGACATATTCTAATAGATAGAGCTCTTATGTATCTCCAGTTATTCTGCAGCCTTACTCTTCGGGTCATTGTCAGCATATTTGTGTCTCTCACTGTCTCATATTCCTGTGAACATATTAATTCTTTCCTCTTCAGTTTCCCTGATGTTTTCCCAGAATTCGGTACTTAAACATAAGAAATTCACAATAGCAATTTCTTTTATATACAATCTCTACAAATATCTATTTTAAGTGAGTGGGGGTTTTAAGTTTATTTCTCTCTCTGCTTTAGCCTAAGCAGTTAAAAAATATTCTAAGGGAAATTAAAGCTATTACCTTTTTTGCGTGTGTGTCTCCATAATTTAAATTAAATATAAATAAGTGTAGCAGATTCTTCCCTTATGCAGTTCTCTGTCATAGCTTGGTGCCATCTTCTTTGTTATTGACATCTCTGTCTTCTTGGCTTTTAAACCATGAAGACGTCATCTGCAATTACAGTTTTGAATATGTTCTTAAATCCCTAGTGAATTTCAGCTTGGGAAAAATGTGAATCTTAACATTTTCTAGCATTTGCAAAAAAAAAAAAATCACTCTATATCATCATTACAAACCCAGTAATACTGTCTGCTATTTGCTTCCAGTATTTTACAAAACCTATTCTGCTTGGCTGTCACAAAATAATCAATAGTTATCAAAATAAACTTTGGGGAAAGAAAAAAAAATTCCTTTGCTGAAGTTTCCCTGAGGAGTTTGTGTTTGGTTGGGTTTATTTTGCCTTTGTTGATTTTTTAAAAAGTTATTTATTTCTTTATTGTCAGGCATTCAAAGAATTAAATATCTCTTCCAACCAGAAAATTTTTGAAAAATAACTTTGTTTGCTTTCAACACTATTTAAAATATTTCATGGTGGCAGATTCTATCATTCTAAATAAATGCTTGACTTGCTCATTTATTTAATTTAATAATAACTTGTTTAATTTTTAAATAACACTCTAAGGATTATTTTTTTGGATGGTGTATAATCCCTGGATGCACAAAATAACACAGCACTTATAGTCATGTATCATTGTACTGGGTCTGACTGGGACAAAGTTATAAAGTTTTACTTCTAAAGTAAGCTGTGACCCAAGGAAAGAGCTTGCTGGAGCAGGCTTCTGGCAGGACTTATGACAAACTGACCATAACCTCCATTCCCAGTCCCTCTGTGCCACCAGAGAGGAGAAGGTAGAGAAGCTGAGAGTGAGGCTGAGCCTGGGAGGGATGGGGGAAAGATGTTTTTAGATTTGTTCTTACTTCTCATTATACTACTCTTTTATTAAACTGACTAAACTAACTTCATCCAAGTATAGTCTAATTTGCCCATGACTGTAGCTGCTTAGTGATCTCCCTATCATTATCTCAAGCCATGAGCTTTTTGTTATATTTTCTCTCCCGTCTTGTTTGGGGAGAAGATTGCTAGAGCATCTTGGTGAGTACCTGGCAGTCTACCAAGGTCAACCCACCTCAGGTTACTGGTCAAGATCAGTCCACCACATTTACAAAAGAAAGGATGTAAGTATCACAGGCTTTGTTCTCTGGAATTGTATTGGGGTGTAACAGTGAGAAAATTTAGGTAAAATGAGACTTCAGTATACAAGCAATTATGGCTAAGTACTAAAGGTTTTCCTTTGCAAGTTATAATGTTACACAGAGAGTGTAGTAAGTATATTAACAACTGATCGATCAACAGAAAGATCCAGTTATTAAAATCACATGGAAAGATAAAGATCTGTCACAGCCTCAAGACCAGTTAAGTCACCTAAAACAAAACCTTTGCAATTTGTGATACAATTTTTTGGATGAATAGTTAATTCCGCCTAAAAAAAGTTTTTCTTGAATAAGACACAGCAAACAAAACCACGGGTTAGAGCCAGTGATTTCTGCAATTGACAGTTGGAAGAACCAATAAAGACATGGGAATGAGACCATCATGAAGACTAATTCTCCCAGTGACTGAGTTTGTGAAAGGTTTGTGCAGTTTTGTAACTGCAGTAAGTATTTCACCTCACAAAGAGGATATGGTGAAAACTCATATAATAAAATGCTAAAGGAGAGCCTCATGAATAAAACAATAATTTTATATTCAGGGTAAACCTTTGACACTGGACAGAAATACATATTAGAATTATGCATTGAATGGTGAAGATAATGAGAAGCAATACACAGCTGCCTCCCTTTCTTAATATTTATTACATTCTTTATTACATTTGCACAGAAACCATGTTTTTCTCACTTTACAGGTATCTATACACACAGGCAAATAGCAGTATTTCTATATAAGTGTCTACAAATTTTACATATATACATATTTACATATATATATATAAAAATACATATATAAGCATCCACAAGTGCTCCTTTTTCCTTTGGCACACATAGCATGGCTGTGCATTTAGTGTATCTTCCAGAGATAAAGATCAATCAGCTTTCAACCCAAGTCCAAAATAAAAGAACTCCAAAAATTTCTAGTGAGGTCTACTGTCAAACATATGAACACATAAACAAACAAACAATCATGAACCTCCCTTATTGGGGGTTTGGACTAGGTGATTTCCAGAGGTCCTTTCCAAACCTGGGAATTTTCTGATTTTGTGATGAAACTCTTGAAAAGTTCACGTAAAACTTAAGAAGCAGAGATTTCTGAACAGACTTTCTTGTTTTGGCTCAGTGCTTGACCTTGCCAGAGCATTGTAGTTCAAATATTATTATCACACATCTGCTACCATCCTGCAAATATTGCAAAGAGAGGCAAGCATGACTGTAAACAACAATCCAGGTAAAAAGGGCTTTTCATCTTTCAACCTGAATGGTTTAAAATCAAACTCTATGAGTTAAATCTGAACATCTGGGTTATCTGCCTATAATCATCTGGTGGAAGCACTCTCTGAGTAGGGAGCCTTCTCTCAACCAATATATTGTGAGGCAAGACTGCTTGAGTATCTTGGCTTATTTCAGCTTATTACTTCTCATAACCCTACAGTTGTCATGCAGAAGAAAAAAACAATAAGAAGATGCATATGAGGACGTCAATTATTCGTAGAATCATAGAATGGCCTGGGTTCGAAGGGACAATAAAGATCATCTAGTTCCAACCACCCTGCCATGGGCAGTGACACCTTTTACTAGACCATGTTGCTCAGAGCTCCATCCAACCTGGCCTCGAACACCTCTCAGGATGGGGCATTCACTTCTCAGGGCAACCTCTTGCAATGCTTCCCCACCCTCACAGTAAAGAATTTTTCCTAATATCTAATCTAAACCTGCTTTCTTTCAGTTTGGAATCATTCCCCCTTGGCTTTGAAATAATACTGTTTGACTTCTATAAATGGAGCCTAGTCTTGTTTACAGAACTAAAATATTTGCAGATAACTGTCCAAAAAAAAATAAACCATGTGATATATTTTCTCTTAGTATGTATGGAAGGCTGATAGTTTTTCTCCTTCTACATGTGTATAAGTTATAGATAATTTCAAGTTTGAATCCCTTTTGGAAATAAGATGCTATTTCTATCACCCTTCTGTGAGACTTCTGTGAACCACTATTCTCTAACCTCACAAGTAAGAATGATTTTTCTCTCGTTCTTTTTCTTTCCCATATTGATTACATTATGAATTGTTGAAACAAAGACTATTTCTTAATGTTTATTTGGAGTTTATGTAGAATAGTAGGGTTGTGATCTGGATCAGAATTTTTAGAAAACAATAATAATAAGAGTATTTACCTTCTTCCCCATTTTATGAAGATATCCNGTGTTTCAAACCACGCTGACCTGTTACAGGACTTGAAACTTCTGTGAGTGACATGCAAGGGGTATGTTGCTATGCTATAGGACAGCAACATCCAGGTACATACGTATTTTACTCACAGAATCTAAATCATCAGACATTAACATGGACTGGTTCTGATTTGCCTCAATCATATTCTTAACCTAGCGTGTCAAACCTATTGATATGGTGAGCTGCTTTACTATGACTTTGTTTGTCTTAATGAAAAGAGTGGCTTTTCTATTGCAAATAATAGGAAAGAAAAAATATCTCTGAAGTGCAATCTGCAATTGCAGATATACAATGTCTATATTAGTTTATTATTATTGAATATCAGCAAGGTTTTTTTACATACTTATATATGACTGTTTGTGTGTAGTTTCTTCTTTGGGAAGAATAGGTTATGTAAGCTGAGAAATATTCCAGTTATGTCCTTATGTCTCATAAGTACATAAAGAGCATTCTTGCACAATTATTTTGATAGTAAAATATCCTGCCAAATTAGATTCTGGAAACAGCTTCTGTTATTGTTTCTATGAGCAACCCAATAAGCTGGAACAATTGGTATTTTTAGGGAAGATTACCAGACCTCAAGTGTACTGCAAGAGAGAAGAATGTGACTCTGAGAAACAAAACCTGTACAGAAGCAGTACTTCTGATTACTTCTTCCATTTCTATAAAAAATAGGAAGATTTTTCTACTTCATTCAACTGGCTTTGTTAGAGAATAAGAAAATTTGCAACTACCATCAAAGAAAGGCTGTGGTATATAATTCTCTATATCTGCAAAGCTAATCAGTAATCTTCTTGATGTTGTATACCACCCACAGCTGACATCAAGCCTCCACACAGTTTAGCCTCAGATTTGGCACGTAATTGACCTAATTTATTTAATATATATATATTGGTCACAGGAAATTATCTCTGACACCTGTATTATAATCTAGAATGAGTAAAAACAGTAACAGTAAGTATGGATATATAGAGAACAGACAACTCTTTTAAGAGGCATAGACTCTTAAGAGAAACAAAGAAAAATATTGGGATGCTAAAGTGATAAATATATTGGAATGTTAAAGTGGCACAAAAAGGCATTTCCTAAGACTATAGTTCTTGGGAAAATTGTCAAATGTCTAGGAAGAGAACCAGACAGAACACATATTTCTAAAAAGTTGTGAAAGATTTACAAAACAAATGAAGGAAATGATCGGGATGGAAAATAAGAGCAATCTGAGGAAGAGAACTCATTAAAAAACTATCCCAAATGTTAAAATGCACATTTAGGATCTGTCTTAGATAGATATGTGCGGCATGATGCTCATTTGTAAGTTATGAATAAGGTGGAAGTGAGGTAAATTTCACAGCCAATAGCTATGTTGCTAAATAATTGCATAAATGGATTCCAGAACTCAAAAATAAAAGTAAAGAAACATCAAAACAATAAATGCTGCAGCCAGAATGTTAAGAGAAAAACATTAACACCATTGATTTGTACTAACATGCTAAAACTTTCTATATAAATAACAATTATAATTTCTCATTAAGGCTTTTCCATTAACAATTTCTAGCTGTGGACAAGAGTGCAAACAAATTCTTAGTTGGTAATAATATCAAGATATTTTAAAACACAATTGAAAAGATTATAACACACTGTGCTCTGTCACTGGAAAAACAAAGCAACACTGAACCAGAACAAAGATTGTAGGAGGAATTTCTGGAGAAGTAAATACACATTTTTTTATTTTATGGTTATGAGGTTTGGATCCAGTGGGGAGTGTTTGCAAACAAAGCTGAAATATGTGGATATGTATGAGTGGATGGGAGTGTTGCAAGAGGAACAAGATAAAGACTCATAAATTCATAATAACACTATCACCAAAGGTTCCAGAGCTAGACCTTGGACTGCAGTCTTTTTTCTACTGATGAGCATGTAAATGCCTCTGTACACACTTGTCTTCTTTCTTTTCTCTCCCAAATTCCTGTTGTCACCTTCCTATTTCTCCTAAGTTTTTTTTCTTGTACCTTCCTCTACAAAAGCGTGTTGTGATAGTCTTCCACCAGCCTAAATACTTTTTTTCTCCTTCAAACTAATTCTCTCATTCTCTTTCAGAGACTTCCTCTGTTTTATTGTTTGTCTTGAACTCCTTTTCATTTCTTGCAGACAAAACATAGATGCTGTCTGGGAGAGTGATAATAGAATAAAATAGAATAGAACAGAACAGAATATAATATTTCAGTTGGAAGGACGTACAGAGATTATCTAGTCCAACTGCCTAATCATTTCAGGCTGACCAAAAGTTAAAGCATGTTATTAAGATCCAAATGCCTCTTAAACGCTAACATGTTTGGGGCATCAGCAGCCTTTCTGGTAAGCCTGATCCAAGGTTTGACCATCCTCTCAATAATGAAATGCTTCCTAATACTCAGTCTGAACCTCCCTTGGCTCAGCTTTGAACCATTCACATATGTGGGTCCCAGGAAACAGAGCTCAGCGCCTCCCTCTCCCCTTTCCCTCTTCAGGAAGCTGCAGAGAGCAATGAGGTTACCCCTTAGCCTCCTTTTCTTCAAACCAGAGAAGGCCAAAGTCCTCAGCCACTCCTCAGGACATACCTTTCAGTGCTTTACACCATCTTAGATGCCCTTCTCTGGACACATTTAAAGACCTGAACATCCTTCTTAACTTGTGAGGCCCAGAACTGCACACAGTGCTCATGGCGAACTTGCACCTGCTGAATGCAGCAGGATAATCACAGCTTTTAGCTGACTGGTGCTTCTGTGTTTGATCCACCCCAGGATGGATTTGCCCTCTGGCTGACAGGGCACACTGCTGGCTCACACTGAGCTGCTGCTGACCAGCAGCCCCACATCCTTTACACAAGGCTGCTCTCCAAACTGTGCCCAGAGTTACTCCATCCCAGATGCAGAATACAGTATTTCTTTACATTGAATTTCATACCATTGATGATTTTCTAAAGCTCTATCTATCTAGGTCCCTCTGCAAGTCCTTTTTCCCTTGAGATAGCCAACAGCCTCTCCCATTTTAGTATCATCAACGTATTTAATTCAACTCCTTGCACTTCAAGGTGCATTCAACTCCTGCATTAGGAGGAACAGACTCGTCCCTAGAACTGAACTCTGCAGAACACCGCTAATGACTGGTCACCAGCCAGCTGTAGCCCCACTCATTACAACTCTTTGAGCCTTGTCGTTTGGTCCCGGTCAGCACACCATGAACCTGCTCATCCCACAGCTGGACAACTTGTTAAGAAGGATACTTTGAGGGACAGTATCAAAAGCCTTACAAAATACAAAAAAGGTAATTTTGAACTAATTCTTTGTGCAATCAGCTTAGTTCCTCATTTTTCTGTGATGTGGGGAGATAGAGGCTGTAAATCTTTTCCACAAAAAGTACTTGTGATTCTGATTAGCTAAGAAACAGAAAAAAATGCATTTGTGCCTCTGTCTGTAGCTGCTTCTTCCCTTAAACAAGGAATATTCTAAATTAACTTGTATAGAGCTGAGCATTTATACTGATGTAACACACCTACACAGCATCTGATCTGGCTCGGGTATTCCAGCTCTGTACTACATTATAAGCTGTGGATATTTAATAAGAAGCCTCAGGGCGCAGACAAATTATCAAGTCATCCAAGTCATCTGAGCTAATTAATTGGCTATGTTCTTAGTTTGCCTCTGACAAACTGAAATAAAATGACATATATACTGAAAGAAGGTGTTGTGGGTAAGTCATGCTCACTCTGTTTCATGCAGCCAGATACAAGAGGTTTTAATTCAGGCTATCTCATCAACCAAGATAAACCAGATATTAGCCTGAGTCTTCAGGCTCCCCTTCATGTTGGTAGAGCTACACTTTAGGTGTAGTGGAAACGGTACAAATGTCACTATTCTTCTGCATGGGCTTCAGTTGCCTTATAGAATATCTGTAGATTTGGGTTAGAAGCCCAAGTAACTTTTCCAAATTCAGTGTTTAAAGTAAACCCACAACTTTAAATATAGTCCCACAATTCTAATGGCCCTGATGAGATTTTGTGACTTATGGAAGCCTTTTGCAGCAAGCTTTTGCTGTCATTGTCTACATATCTCATTTATTAAAAAAAAAAAAAAAATAAAATCTCACTTTGGTAGAGCCAATGCTCCCCTACCATGAGAGAGATTAATTGAAGAAGGGAACCATTCATAGGGTACACAGATTTTTTGCTGGTGGACACAGTCAACATCTGTCACATCTATGTTTGCAATATTAAGATCCCACTAGAGAAGTCTTGTAGATATTCTTATCCATGTGGAAAAGTATTGCTTGGACAAAATTTCTGTGTAACTTCCAGAAGAAAAAAATGAACATCAGTAAGGGCTTCAGCTTTTTCAGGTAAATATTTTTGAAAATCAAAAGAACTATGTTGAGGCAGGTGATGAGAATATCTAAGTGAAAGTCTCATCAAGCAACAGAAAATCCTTCTCAAGGAGTAGGGGCTCACAGGTCTGCATATGTAAGGAAAACTCCTGTTTCACATGAGGCATTCTGTATCTCAAGACAGTAACTAAAGAAGGACGAAACCCTGCATATGAAAACACTATTAAACCTTCTCAATATTTTGTGCAAGACAGGAAATGGCACTTGAATGCACTTTTTTCATTTTGCAATATTTCCATAATAGTTTAATTGAATGACTGCGCTATATGCATGCTTCTGTCTTTCAGGTAAAACAAAGCACATAGTGAATTTGAGATCATAACTAGAGAAGATGATTTCAAGTCCAATTCCTTTTTCATTAGTAAAGAAAGTAGATTAAGATGTTGATTCTTTAAAATCCAAAAAAGTTCTTTATCAAACAGCAGGGGGCAATGAAACATAAATCAAAATAAAAAAAGCTCCTTTACAAAGTAGCGGAAACATGAAATAGAATATTACTACCTGAACATTCTGTTTGCTTTAGCGAATGTTTTATGAGGAGATAAAAATACAATGGGGATTTTTTGGAGAGGAAAAGTAAGGAGAATTTTTCATGTAACTTACAAAAGTATATGAGCAGAAGTATATGTAGTTTGTGATATGTCAAAAGCTCAATAAATTTTTTGCTGTAGAAATTTTTAAACATTTTTAAGTGGCTACCAGTTTCAGGTCTATAAACACCTTTATGTATCTGTAAGTTGAAGGATATAAAATCTAGACAGAAATAAGATTCCACTGAAAGAGAAGCTTGATTTCCTCTAAAAAAGAATATTATACTATCTTTTCATTCTTTGATTGCAGCATAATTTTAGTGTATGTAATTAGATTTTTTTGTCAGTTTTATTATTTATACAAAACAGTGTAATACTTAAACATTTGTGAACCTTATTTATTATCAAAAATGCTAACTGGTTTCTAATTTAAATGCAATAATCAATATATGCTACAACTCCTTTTCTTAGCACGTACTTCAGAGTTAAATGTGTAATTGTACATTTTGTCATTCAAATGAAACAATATTCAACTTCTTATTTTACTGATATGTGAAGTATATATCATACACTTTTATGTCATATAGTATTCCATGAGAATAAAAAGTAGGCATTTGCATAGAAGACTGTTAAAGCCCCCTACAAACAACAAATGATGTAATGAGTCTGTCATAGGGCCCATTTTAGGAGATGCATTCCAAGGGAGTGAAATTCATTAAAATGCCTGAGAGCCAGAGCTGACTTCTGCCAATTGCCAAAGCAGCGTGGGAGATGATCTATGTGAGAGTCTCCTCAAAAATAAGCACTTGCAGAGGCTCTAAAGCTTTCCATTAGACCCAGCACTTACCTCGTACCAGCTTTTCTGCCTATGTGCACCAGGAAGGAGAATGTTTCCCTCGGCCTCTACATATGATAATGAAAGTACCCAGTTCTGTGGACAAATCCATAACAAGTCAGTTGGCTCATATCTCGTACTAACCAAACCTATGTATGCTTGAAGACCTCATGAAAAATATAATAATTTAGTTTATTTCAATGAAAAGATTGGGACAAATGTTTATGTCTGATATTAAGAAAAAAAAGCGCCTTTTAAAATAGTCATGGATCTTCTGAACTTGTCATGTGATTATACTCTTTTCTAAGGTAGAGTCTTTTTAACCTACTTGCTAAAAAACTGGCCCTTTGCTGGATTTCTATTGCCTGTACCTATTAGCTTTAGTAAATAGACCAGTTGTCACTCTGGACAGTTTTAATGGGTTTATCTCTATTACTAGAGACCACTTCATACCATTTCCAGCACTCTCTTTTCTCTCACTAGGTTTTCCTCTTTCATCTACTCTGGTAAATCATTTAGGTTTTCCAGGGAGCTCCAACAAGACCAGCACCAGCCACACCAGTCAGACACATCAGTGACTCCTGGCAGCTCTGCCACATGCAGGATTGTTTTGCTGCCACTCCTGCAGCAAGAAAGATGGCAAACTGCAGAGTAGATTCTTTTATGCAACATACACAATCTTCCCTCAGCCACTGGGAGACAATTAAATATATTTCTTTCTGTCATTGCCTTTTCAAAAAAACCTGAATGCTGAACATTTAAAAGAAAAGGTACAGCAAAACTAGGAGATGTTATACTGTTGTGTGTCACTACATAAATAAACTTTAAGGCTGTAAAATGGACAGTTTATACTAAAAAGTAATTCTAATATAGATAACTATACTGTATTCTGACAATCCTGTATGCTTTTGTTCTTTAATTACTTGACCAAATATGCCATTCTCTTTTTCTCTTAAAGAGATAACTACCTCTGACATTGTCAGATAGAAAGCACCGAGAGTTTGAACTAATATTGCATGAAGCAAAAATCTGCCATCTTCTAAGTGCTTAAGTTTTGCAAATTTAAATATAAATTTAAAGTATTTTTCAATTATAAACTTTTTTACAGTGTTATTTCATATAGATATTTAATGCAGTTTTCATACTGATGTTTTAATATTTATGTTACTTTATTATTCTAGACACATGTAAATATTATTTTCTATCTGAAAGAAAATGATCTAAACCTGATAACCTGTGAGGCAACAAACAATAATTTAAAATCCCTTGAAGTCTAAACTACCACTGTTATAACAAGAAGAAATGTATTAATTTCCAGTGAATTTGGATTATTTCTTACGAATACAAGATTTTAAAAACTGCTAGTCTCTATGATGCCTAAATTTCTTATGTGTATTTATATTAGTAGCGTGTAGGAACACACTTTGGAAAGCATAATGTCATAAGTAATGGAAGGAGAGGAAGAGCACCCAAGTGTTACACAAATTGAGGTTTGAGAAGGAATTAGAGCACGGATTGTATCTGGATATGTACCTAGCAGCACTCAAAAAATGGTCTCAGTTATAGTCCTTCTGTATAGTAATGTGTAATTACATGTTCATGAAGATATATCTGTTATAACCAATAGTAGACTATAACTTTTATGATACTCTAGATATAGCAGATATGTTTCTAAGTAGTGACTGTGAAATGTCACAAACATTTTATGTTACATTTTTTATTCCACTGCAAAATTCTAGTGTTGTCATACTACATATTTAGCTTCTAAAGTTGATTGATTGCTTCAGAGAAAAGTGTATATGGTATTCCACTTCTTATCTGAGTCAATGTTTTTCATGATACTGTGAAGTAAATTAAAATAAAGTGTTTAAATCTACTGCTTATGATAAAGAAGGCCAAATCTTATTCTAATAAATGTGAAATACAACTTGTCATGTTCCTTTCACTTTGTAGAAATGCTACCACAAGGCTTAGCCAGTTAAGTCTAATATGTTGACATTTATTTTTGCTGCAATAAATGTTAGGATTATATTTTTGCATTAAATTCTGGCATTTTTAAAGATCACGATGACAAGTGATTTATTCTTCAAATCACTCTGGTTTGTTTTTACTTTTTGAATATGGATTTGGCCATGTGTCTCCAAGGCACAGTACAAAGCATATTTCATATGTTTTGCAACCTATTAGTTTGATTTAAATCCACTTTTTCTGTCAGGATTTATGCAAGGCTTTCTTGATGTTATTTGCTCTGAATTATTGCCCAGAAATAATCACATGGAATCCAATTTCACACAGGCTGTGTGGCCTATGAGGTCTGTCACTGTAAAGCTCTAAAGCTTTTAAAACTTTTTCAATTGAGGTGATTCTTCAAATTTTTTCAATATATAGAAATATATATTTCAATATATCCACTGTCTTGCTTTATTTTCATATTTGTCCCTTCCCCTCAAAGTATGAAGAATTTGATTGGGTTCACTAAGCACTGTGTGGCGGTTGACCCTGGCTGGACGTAAGGGCATACATAAGGACAGGGAGAGATCGCTCACCAAATACCATCACAGGCAAAACAGGCTTAGCTTAGGAAAATCACTTTAATTTATTACCAGCTAAATCAGAGTAGGGTAATGAGTCCAAATCTTAAAATGCTTTTCCCCTGCCTGTCTTCTTCAGTCTTGATTTTCTCTACCTCCTCCCTTTCTGCAGTACAGGGGGACAAGGGAAAGGGGGTTGTGATCAGTTCATCACATGTTGTCCCTGCCACTCCTTTCCGTTCAGGGAGAGGACTTCCCACGCTTCCTCTACTCCAGACAGTCCTCCGTGAACTTCTGCAATGTGAGTCCTTCCCACAGGCTACAGTTCTTTACAAACTCCTCCAGAGGGGGCCCTTCCATGGGGTCACAAAGTCCTGACAGCAAATCTGCTCCAGCATGGGCTCCTATCTCCAAAGGTCCACAGGTCTTTCCAGGAACCTGGTCCAGTTCAGGGGTCCCATGGGGTCACAGTCTCCTTTGGGCATTCTCCTGCTCCAAGGTGGAGTCCTCCAGGGGCTGCAGGTGGATCTCTGCTCCCCCATGGAAGTCTATGGGCTGCAGGAGCACAGCTGCTTCACCATGGTTTTCACCACTCTTCTCTGGTATCTAGAACATCTCCTCCTCCTCATTTTTCACTGGCCTCGGTGTCTGCAGGGCTGTTTCTCTCACATATTCTCACTCCTCTCTTTTCTGACTGCAGTTGCACTGCAGCTTTCTTCATCCCTTCTTAAATATGTTATCAGAGAACTATATTATTTAAGAATGTAAAAATAAAGGAATACTGTTAAATTACTAAATATTCTTAACTACTGTTAAAACTGCATCCTTTCAAACCACAGAACTGTAGAATACCAGGTTGGAAGGGACCTCAAGGATCATCTGGTCCAAACTTTCTTGGCAACAGTCTAGACGAGATGGTCCAGCACCCTGTCCAGCCAAATCCTAGGCTGTGTTGGCTCTTTCAATACATGTACAATATTTCCCCTCACTTTTACATATTTGAATGTCATATTTCAATGGTTTAAAATTTATATGCATTCTTTGGAAGGAAATATGAAAAAAGAAGGCTTCCTGAGTTTTGGAAATGTATTAAACTTGTGTGCTCAAATGCCTCATTCAGAAGTGACCCTTAGAAAATAGTCCACAAGTTTTTGTTTTCCAAAACACTTAGCAAAAGCCCTCAAAATATTCTATTGCTTGACTTGCATATATAAACATACCTAGAGGCAGACTTAATTTCGTCCTGCCTATTTCTGATTACTTCTTTTCACCTCACCTTCATTTAGTACAGGTACATATGCTGGCAGAACTGCACTGCAGGGAAAGCTTATTTACCCTCAACATTAAAACAAACATAATAACAACCCCCTGAAGTGGTTAAAGCTAGCAAAGTGGGTTCTTTAAGGGGTTTTCTTTCTTTCTGTGTTATGTTTTTTTTTTTAAATTTTTTTCTCTGTTTTCTCTTCAGAAACCATTTAAATTTTTAACTGAATACCGACAGGCTGCTTAATTATATTTGCCACAAGTCAATAAATGCATCAACCAGCAGAGCACTAGAAGTATGAGCTAGTTCAAATGATATGATGTGTCTCCAGAAGAACTACAGTACTTATTTATTCTCTGCAAAGGTAGCCTGATAGCACAGTTTTTATACATTTCCCAAAGCCCTGATATTAGAATCTGACTGCATGAAGCCTAACCACCTTCACAATAAACAAGCAATCAACCAGAACCTCAAACTCAAACATCATTTATTGCTTTCACAGCAGCAGACAGAAAAGCCACGGGAAAAATAGGGCAGTCTAGAGACACTGGAAGTAGAAGACAAGTATTAAGTGTTCCAGAATCAAAGTAGTTGTCTAAGACTATGTCTGCATTTGTAGTCTGGATGGGAGCTGTAATGAGCTTTTGAAGAAAATCCTTTCACTTATTATGTGCTGAGTTAGTTCTCAAAGCTGCTT